>QFET01018971.1:0-13023 GCA_003316355.1 Tuber calosporum | reverse complement strand
GGGTGGGGGAGGGAGGGCAGATGGGGGGGCTGGACGCTTCGGGGTCATGCCAGGGCGAATAGGGATGGCTGGAGCAGTAGTGGTGGGAGAAGGAGGGGCGAGAGTGATATGGTGAGCCAGGTCACAAAGCTCAGAACGGATTGAGGCCAGGCTGGGGGCTGCAGGGTCAGGTGTTGAGGTGGGGATGGGTGAGCCAGCACTTAAGAGTGCAACAGCTGAAGAAAGGGAGTCGAGCTGGGTGCTAAGTGCTACAATTGCACGAAGGGCGCCATATAGGACAGGGATCAAGGTGATCTCTCCAGTAGAGAGGGCATCGAGACCAGAGGGAGAGCTGGTGGGGACCTGACTAGTAGAGAAGTTGATAACTTCCTTGGTCTCGTCAAGGAATGCTGAGAGGAACCTGAGGTGGGGAGGGATGTTCACTGTAGAAGCAGAGGCCGAGGGTGGTGCAGGGGTGGAGGCGAAAAGAGGGGGAGGAAGGGGACCGGCTTGCGCCATGACTAGGATTAGGGTACGCAAGTACCTAAGCGAGGAGAGGTGTGGGTGGGATCTTGGGAACTGAGTACACTTTTGAGGTGGTGGTGCAAAATGTAGGGGCAGGAAAATAGGGGAAGCGAAGCATGACCTAACTACAGGCCGCCTAGAGGACCTTATATAGGAGCTCTTCCCTCAACCCTAACCCTGGTGACTCATACCTATGAGTCACACTCTCGACATGACTCATATTGAGTCATACTCTGATATCGATCAGCTGACTCCTATGAGTCAACTGCGTACCGTCCCCAACCAATCAAAACTCCTAAACCGAGTAATATGACTTAAAGTGGTCATATGTGTGAAACCCATGACTCATAATGTGAGTCATATGTGAAAATCATTACATCATATGACTCACTACTGTGGGTCCTGCACACGATCAACCTATCACAATATAACAATGATTGCACTAGTGTGCATCATGTGTGACTGCATGACTATTACTGAGTCATAGTGTGAAATCTGACAGCCTTATGACTCATAACTATAATTCATGTGAAACTCTGCCAGGCTTAGTAACTAATAGTGATATTCCCTTTACTTGGAAATAGGAAAAATAAAACAGTTATCGAAAATTGTGTGCGAGATCGCACACACAGGTAGTTATGGAATAAATATTCCCTTGGAGTGGTCTAATGATGAACATCCCATGACAGGAATTCAGAACCCGAATAGCTGGAGCTTGGATACCCCTGCATCTCAGCTTCATCTCTTACCCAGGGATGAAGAAGTATCAATCGAATGGGATAAGCAGCTTTTGCAAGATCCAGAGGCAGTGGTTATTGGGAGAATTGCAGGAGTAGTGGGTGAGGAAGAAATCATCCTCAAGATACTACCAGCGCACTACCACAACTAGAAGGACCTTTTCCGCACCTCAACAGCGGCGAAAATACCATCTCATCAAACCTAGAATAATGCCATTGACCTCAAGCCAGATACCCTGCCACCTTGGGGACCTATATATCCTCTATCGGAAAAGCAATTAAGGGTACTACAAACATATATGGATGATGTGTTAAAACAAGGGAAAATCTCAGCCAGCAACTCACCGGCTGGAGCACCAATCCTGTTTGTGTACAAACCAGTCAGACGCCACATATTGGTAGCAGTCTACCGAGCGCAGAACAAAGTCACGATCTACAATAAATATCCACTACCTCTTATGACAGAACTACATGACCTTGTTGAAGGATCCACTATTTTCACCAAGCTAGATCTAAAGGATCGTTACCACCTGATCTGTTAAGGAAGGGTGATGAATGGAAAACCGCTTTTCAGACACGATACGGTTTATATGAATATAATGTCAAGACCATTGGTCAGGTAAATGCACCAGCTACCTCCAGTCAATTATGACTATGATCTTTAATGGACTTCCTTGATGAAGGAGTAGTAGTTTATATTGATTATATACATATATACTTTAAATCAGAGAAGGATCATATCATATTGTTTAGGAAGTTATTAGAGAGACTGCAAGAATAAAGAATGGCTATCTCGCTTACGAAAAGCACCTCCCATTTCACATCGGGGGTCTTTTGGGGTATATTGTTGCTGTTTATGGAGTTACTATGAGCGACCGTAAAGTGGAATCCTCTAGGCCTAGAAACGACCTACCTCAGTTAAAGAAATTCAAATATTTATGGCCTTTGCCAACCTCTACCGAAGATTCATAGGGAATTTCTCTGCCCTATGTGCCCCAATCACTAATTAGCTTAAGGGTGACTGTAAGGATTTTTCTGGGGGAGAAAAACAACAACTGGCGTTTGAGGGGCTCCAATACAGGTTCATCACAGGGCCAATATTATGTCAGTTCCATCCTGACTGGAAGAACGTCGTGGACACTGATGCCAGCGATTCTGCGCTAGGATGTGTCCTCTCTCTATACTCAGACAAAAAGCTAGATCCAGTCGCTTTCTACAGACAAAAACTGACTCCAGCCTAAGGCAATTATGACATTCATGACAAAGAATTGTCAGCAATATTGGTTGCATTAGAAGAGTGGCCATACTATCTTCCTGGGAGAGAAGTAGCATTCATCATATATATCGATCATGAAAATCATGAATATTTTCTCACTACAAAGGCCTGGTCTGCCTGGCAAATACATTGAGCTCAAAAGCTCCTGGATTTTAGTTTTAAAATCAGATACCAACCAGGAACGAGAGGAGGTACTCTGGATGCTTTAAGCAGGCGGCCAGAGTACCGCCCTGAACAGGGAGCTGAGCATACCATGCTGGCTGTACTTGAGTCTCATCACTTTCAAAACCTGCAGGATAAACGAAATTTAGATGTCTCAGTTATCTGAGGTAAAGAAAACTCGCAACAGCTCCAACTAGGATTGCCTGCAGGTCAACAGAACAATATGATAAGGATTGGGAGACTTCAACCAGGGGCAGGATTCCCGACTCGGGGTTCCTAGCTTGCCACCCGCTATGACCTATAAAGTACCGAAGAAAACATCATTCGTGTAAAAGGGCAAGTGGTCATCAGGACAGGATTGGCTATCAGACTAGCAATTGGGATATATGTGTTCAAATGTGTATGGGCACGATCTTATATCTATCGGAGTATAGGAACGCAATACTGAGTGAGTATTGCGGGCACGCCGTGATGAGGGGAGGTAGATTTGTGAAGCTAGATTGGTAGGTAATCTGATCCTTATTCTTCTAAGCGAGAAAAGTGGGCGGTAGCCCCTATATATAAAAGAGTGCGCCCTCCCGTTATCTAAAAGAATATAAAATGGGAACAATATAAGTACGCACGTGTTTTACTGTAACGTCAGTAGGAAAAACATAAGTGCGAACATATTTGACCCTAAAAACCAGTCAAGAAAATCCCAAAAGTTTATATGAAACTAAAGTGGTGTGTGGGGTATCATTGTGGATGATAAGACATAAAGGACGGAACAATAACCATTAAAATATGTGATAAGCAAGCGAAAGAACCCAAATACCAGATAAAGAAATATATATAAGAATCCTTATCGTAATAATGCAATATAACAGAAATAAACGCACAGTATGTCCTAGCTGTAGTAATGTATGCTGTGTAATAGGTATTGCCGAAACACTAACCAAGTAAGAGAATATTCGATATGTTTTAGGAAACATTTATATAAAAACGAATAAGAAATATCAACACTTCCACTCATTATCTACAGCCCAGAAGTCCTATCAACTGTATATGTGCCACTTTCATTAAGATTTTGGGGCAGATATCGGCAAGGTTTTCTGACAATTCAACTTTTAGTAAAGTGAACGAACCGCGGTCGAGTTATTCTCGTATTTTGTGAAAGTGAACATCAATGTGTTTGGTACGTTCGTTGAGTTAATTGTTTGTCGCAAGAAAATTGGCGCCGGTATTATCTGCGTGCAAAGCGATCGGTAAACTTAGTCGAATATCGTTGAGGCCCTTTTCGAAGCATTGGATTTGTCGCGTAGCCAGTGACATAGCAACGTATTCCGCTTAGGTAGTAGATGTAGCGACGGATGCCTGTTTCTTGGATCGACAGGAGATACATGAAGCATTTAAGATAACAATGTATCCTGAGAAGAAGCAGCGGGTATAAAGGCAAACGGCCTAGTCTGCATCAGCATAGACATCGATAGCGGGATTTTCCTTGGTTGGGTACGGGTAGAACAATCCTATATTTTCCGTTCCAGGAAGGTAACGGAGGACGTGTTTACTGGCCTTTAAGTGTGCTTCAGATGGGTAAGAAGATAATTGAGAAACAAATGAAAACGTATATGAGAGGTCGGGTGTTGTGCCAGTGGTGAGGCACAAAAGTGATCCTATAACCGATTGGTAAATGGAGGGGTCTGGTATCCGTATATCTTCGGCCCCATTTGCAAGTTGAATGTCTTTTGGTAAAGGGGTAGAAACGGAATTTGAGTTGTCCATGGCATATCGTTGGAGGACTGACTTGATGTATTTTTCTGGGTAAGATGTATGCCGTCTGGTGTATACGTTATGTGCAAGCCGAGTAGGATATTAGCTTCCCCTAGGTCAGTGATCTCGAATGCCATTTTCAGGTCTTTAATCAGAGATGTGGTGTGGGTGGAGTCGGCTGCATGTATGGCAATGTCGTCAATAAAAACTGCTAAGTAGAGGTTGTGTTTAGCATGGACGAACATGCTTGGGTCGAGGGCTGATGTCGTAAATCCCTTGGAGGTTAAGATTTTGCGAAGAGAGCATACCATTCATTTGCAGATTGCTTAAGTCAATAAAGACATCGGTTTAGCTTCCATACTTTTTCTCCGTCACTGTAGCCAGGTAACGGTCGTAGGTAAAGTTCTTCTTCTAGTTTGCCGTAGAGGAAAGGAAATTTGAGATCGAACTGTCGCGGTTGCCATTTGTTTTTGGCGTATATCTCGAGGAGGAAGCGGAGAGATTCATAACAGATAACAGGGGCGAATCTTTCTTCGAAGTCAAAGCCTGAAATTCGTGAAAACCCTTTGGCATCGGCTCTTGCGCGATACCTTTTGAAAGTCCCATCTGCATTATGTTTAGTGTTGTAAACCCTCTTACTATCGATTATCTTTCTTCCCATCGGTCTCTCCACAACATCGAAGGTTTTATTCCTTTTTAGTAGTAACAGGGGCATCCAATAGGAAGATGGATCCTAAGGTTACGACCGCACTAAGAGACTCAACGCAAAGTTCACAGAAGGTAAAGATAAAACAATTGAATCAAAAGATAAAACTTAATATCGTTAAGCCAGAGCTTCACTCAATTCAAGTCTTCACGAGAGGATAGTTGGTTATCAGAGTAGAGTGCCGTTCGCGTTTACTTAAGTATAATTATAAAGCCATCGACACCCATCCCTACTCCGACCATTAAGAGAGCTCCCTTCTCCACTCAGGGATCATCTGACACATGGCCCTTCCAGAACTAACTTCAGGGCCTGTGGATCGCTCGGATAAGTTGAGTCCGTTCAATCATAAAGGTTTTCTGCAATGCATTTTGATTATGCCTGCAGGAGAGAAAAACCTTTCCGATCGCCATCTTGTCAATGGCCAACTGCCAATCTGACTTTGCACCCTAACCTAGGTATTAGACTCAGTAGCCCTGTGGCTTTTTCCGTCTATGCAAGCACTGCAGTCAACTGTGTCTACTTGGCCTATCGGCAGCCTTTCTTGTGACTGCGTAGCTCCCCCGGTGAGTGTCTTTACTGAGTTGGCTAAATAGGCGCTACCTATAGCCAACCGTTCAGGGATCACCACAGCCGTGATAGGACTGAATGCCTCTTAGAGTCCTGTAACGTCCCTCAGTAATGGTATAGCGCCTAGACTATTGTTGTGTAAGTAGTAGAGTTTTATCCGGACAAACTTCCGTTTATCCCAGACATCCAGATAGCTATTCCGTGGGACCGTCATACCTCCCATAGGGATTATAGGCACCTAGAGTCCCCTTGGAAGGCCATCTGATGTCAATACTAAAAACTTGCCCGGGTCGGCCGTCGCCCACCCCTATATATATTCTGCGGACAGCATCTGGTCGGAAGGACAGCATTGACGTATACAGGGTTACGCTGCCACCTGCGATTTCTCAGTTTTGTTAGGCTTTTACCAACTGTCACCCTTTCCCACCCGTTGCAAGGGGCGAACGTGGGAGCCGCAAGGGGGTGTTGGACGCGCCAAAATCACTCCAACCACCTTGGGGTACTTGTAGTTAGATTTCCCGTTTCGTGTAATGTCAGGGGAGGGAAACTTGAGTTCCACGATTTCATACGCGATCCACAAGGTAGGGTCACTGGGCCCTATCATGGTGCAAATCGCTGCGGGAGTCTGTGTAACGCCCCTTTGCGTTACCAGAAGGTTCCGCGTAACTGACCTATTTGTTACACGCGATTCCACGAGCTAGAAACACATGGTTACACGAATGTAGGACACCCGGCGGCGTCTACACTGCTTACCATGTTTTCCTAGGGCTCCCTGTTACCCTGCCTAACTGAGGAGATGGGTTACCCTATCTAAAGGGTTATCCTGCCTAACTGAGGAGATGGGTTACCCTATCTAAAGGGTTACCCTGCCTAACCATGCTTCCGGGTTACCCTACTCAAGAGGGTTACCCTGCCTGATTGTAGCTCCGGGTTACCCTGTCTACCGTGGTTACCCTACCTAATTGTGCACCATGGTTACCCGGCCTTGCTGGGTTACCCTATCTAACCAGGTACCTAAGTAGCCTTTCTTCATGAAAGTTACTTATGGTTGCTATGTCACTTTGCAGGTGTCTGGTACCGTTCCTGTCCACGTCCTAGTAGGACCACTGGCTGGGCTGAGGTTCGGTAAGCTATACCAACTGATCTAGGGGTCGTTACATTAGTGCATTAATCTCGTCATCCATCTCCGTGGTCCACTGGTTCTTTCGCATACTGTTAATCGCTTGGTGATACATGGTGGGATCATGATTCGGTAGTTCAGTAGCATTTCTGCTAAAGCCTACCAGTGGGCGTGAGATTGGTCCTGACCTTGTCCGTGTTTGCCGTTGCTCGTCTGGTAGGGCCTCATGTTCTTGAGGTTGTTGTTCCAAGGGAGCAGGTTCTGGAGTAGGTGACGGTTTGTTAGGTAGGTCGTAGTTCTCTCGGTGTGGAGGTAATGGAGGAGGATGGATTTCAATCGCAGTTGTGCGGTTGGTAGCTGTCGTACCTGGGTCCAATTCCAAAGTCTTACGGTACGATTGCAAGTCAAATGGAAAGGAGGGAGGATAGACGGTCGCAAATTGGGATTCCGGAGCAGGTGTTGTACTTGGCACTTCTGATTGTACAATCGTTTTAGTAGTCCAGTGTACCGCTCGTGATTCGGATTTCTTATATTGCGCGGGAATGTATTTCCGGTATATCCTGTCAGAGGATGTGTATCCAATAAGATAGCCTTCGATCGCCTGGGGCTGTAGCTTCGTTCCTGGTTTTCTGGTCTACTCAGGTATGTGGACGAAGCATTTGGTCCTGTAAGGGCGCAGGTGGTTGATCAACGGCTTTTTGTTGTAGAGAGATTCATAGGGAGTTAAACCTCCAATAGATCAGTTGGGAAGACAGTTTCTGAGGTATACCGCAGTTGCGATTGCTTCTGCCCAAAGTCGTAGAATTAAACCTTTTAACATGGACCTAGAGGCGGTTATTATGGTCCTGTTTTACTGTTCAGCAACGCCATTTGATTTATGTGAGTAGGGTGGAGTTTTGTCACAAAGTATTCCATGCACCTGAAACAGGTTTAGCATTTCATGGTTCGCATATTCACCACCGTTATCAATTTTGAATCGCTTGATTATGGCGTTATATTGGGTTTGTCGCTCCTGGATAAACATGTTGGAAGATTTTACCGTATCGAATATTACCTTGATGGGGTAAATCCAGGTGTATCGTCTGCAGCAATCCATGAAGGTGATATAGTACCAAGAATTACCAAAGGATGGTGTGGAGAATTTTCCGCTTAAGTCGGAGTGAATGAACTCGAAGGGGCTTTGGCAAAGGTGCTGTGTTGGTTCGGGTTTTCCTTTGAACGACTTTGAGGTAATGCAAGTTTCCCATTGCCAGCCTGTAGGAACCTTAGGGATATGGTGTGTGTCGGAGTATTTGTCGGAGTGAAGGTAGGTTGGTGAGGGATGACCCAAGGCTTCATGCCAATCCTGATAGGTCATTTTGTATGCCTGTTCCTTTCTTTCCTGCACAACATAATCTTGTCCGTCAAGCTTGCCCCATAAAACCTCTTTGTTCTCTTGCATGACATACATGTCCTACCCTGAACTGCGTAAAGAAAACCCTTTCCCCAAATAAACAATAGCGCGCCACGATAACAAATTGCCTTGACCCAACTTAGGAACCCAGAGAACACGTTGAAGAAAAACAGGAGATACAAGACCATTAGACGTTTTGGCCATGAGCTTACCTGTTCCACGGCCGCATGACTCTATTACTGAGTCATCGCCTAACTTGACGTTTCCTTTTTCTGGTTCAAAGTTTATAAGAAGGTCGATTTGGAAGTCTCTTCCTTGCCGATATTGGCACTGTCAATCGTCGTCCTTTCCTTTCTCTTTTGGTTATCGGTCTTGAGTTTCTGACACTCTTTCCAAGTATGCCCTTCATTGCGTGCAGAGGGGTAATGCTTTTTGCAGTATGAGCATTTCTTGGCTGTGACCGAGGTGCTGTTTCCCTTGTGTTGGGGTTGTTCCTTCCTATTTCCCTGGACAGTGGCGGTTTTATACCCCTTGTCTTCTTCAGAGTTAACCAAAGTATTAAGGTCCAACAACCTGATAAAGACAAGGTTGTAGGTAAGGTACTCCTTGGTTTGGAGGTTGTCGACGATGTTGTGCATCGACTCGGGAGGGGACCGGAGAAGGATAGCAGCTTTTGCTTCCGATGACTGGAATACCGCCTTTAATGTAAAAGGTAGAGCGTAACGGTCATTTTCGGTAGCAGAAGTGCAACCGTGTTGTATGTGATTCCAAAGGGTGTCGAACTTGTTGATGTGATCAGCGATGGGTCCAGACAACGCGTATTTGGTATGGAGAACAGCGTTGAGTTGGTCGGAGAATGAGAAGTTGTTTTCTCTGTCAAATTTTTCGTGGAACACCGTCCTGATTGCGTGCGGCGTTTTGTGGGTTGCCAAGAGGATGAGCCATTCTGGATCAATGGTCTCTAGGATGTAGGCCGATGCCCACTGGTAGCGATCGTGAAATTCATCTACAGGGTCAACTTTCGTCAGATCCCCGTCTTCATCCTGTATTTCATCTGGGATGGTTTCCTTTCCTTGCACAATGTCCCAGCAGTTGAACAGTCCGAGGACGTACTCGGAGATATCACGCCATGTGCGGTACTTCTCTGGCCCAGTCAGCTTTTGGATGGAGCTGACTTTGTAACTGGGTGTAAAGCCTCGTTTAGAGTTAATAGCGTGTGTCCGTGCCCTTTAGTCAATGGGGAGAGGGGTTGCTGGGGGATTGTTTGTTGAAGGTTCAGGGACGGTGGTTGAGGCTGAGACCATGGACGATTTTGGTTACACAAGTTGTGTTCTTCGAATTGTCCTCAGTTGCCACACACCCCCTTTAAGTCCACAAAACTTTTATCAAGCCTGAAAGCAACACGTTATCCAATCCAGGATTTTTCTGGGAGTGTCCACCCTCAGATGTGTTAACTGCCAGGTAGTTGATAAGGTGTGCGGGGGAGTAGTGGGTAACGCTTGCATGCATAAAGAGAGGAAAAAGAAAGAGATGGAGGCGAACTATGAAAAGAGCTCGGTTAAGTAGTGGTTAACGCCGAGAGTGTTTCGCCCAGACTTTTGTAATGACGAGGCCGAGAATGTTTGGTTTCGTCAAGAAGGAGGGTTTCGTCTGGTAGATATTTCCTGCCGAGATATAAACTTTGCCGTATAAAATATTTCGGTGTATTATTCGGGTAATCAATGTCCACCGATGGCAGGACGGGTTTCGCTTCGTTGACTGTGAGGTTTCGTGGTCTGTTGGAGGGTGTAAATGTATATGTTAAAGATATAGGAGGCCCGGGCTCATAACCTGTTCAAATGTGTATGGGCACGATCTTATATCTAGCGGAATGTACTAAGGCAATACTAAGCAAGTATTGCGGGCACCCCTTGATGATGAGAGAATGAGTTATAAAGGTAGATTGATAGCTAGTCTGTTCCTTATTCTTCTAAGCGAGAAAAGTGGGCGCTAGCCCCTATATAAACAAGAGTGCGCCCGTCCCGTTATCTAAAAGAATGTAAAAAGGGAAAAATATAGGTATGAACGTGTTTTACCATAACGTGAGTAGGAAAAACATAAGTGCGAACGTATTTGACCCTTAAAACCTGCCAAGAAAATCCCAAAAGTTTATATAAAACTAAAGTGGTGTGAGGGGTTTCATTGTGGATGATAAGACATAAAGGACGAAACAATAACCGTTAAAATATGTGATAAGCAAGCGAAATAACCCCAATACCACATAGAGCAATATATATAAGAATTCCTATCGTAATAATGAAATATATCAGAAATAAATGCACAGTATGTCCTAGCTGTGGTAATGTATGCGGTGTAATAGGTATTGCCGAAATATTAACCAAGTAAGAGAGTATACGATATGTTTTAGGAAATATTCATATAAAAACGAATAAGAAATTTCTACATTATGCGCGTATTGCACGACGTAGTGGATTAGCAGTCAAGCATGCTATTGCCATTGGAGGTGGAGCAGTGGATGCAGACTATAGAGGAGAAGTTAAGATCCTCCTGGTCAACATTACTGAAAATGCTTTTCGGGTACATCCAGGTGACCACATTGCTAAGATGATTGTGAAAAAGATTGATGGCAGAGAACTTGACGAAGTCAATGAGTTAAATGATATCGAACAAGCAAGTCAAAGTTTTTTCTGCTCAGGCATATGGATGGAATAGACCATACCACAATTATGCTCCTACATTCTGACACAAATCACGAATATCTGGACTCAACTGATATTAACTTACACACGAGTTGCACTAAAGGACAAAGACTAATGTTCAAGGCAATAATCGCAATGTGTGAAATCAAGAAATTTGTTATAAAATTCCAGGAACAGGAAAGGGAAACGGTACATGCTCCGTGCCCTGTTCTTTCCTCTCGCCTGAAAATATTACCGCATTCGGCCTCCAAAAACTACCAGGATTTGTGTGGCAACCATCTCTACACACCAAATTTCCTTTTTCGCTTTTGCTTCACCTATAAGCGACCCTGCACTTCCCCTGAACCACCCCCCAACAGTGCTTGCTCACAACACTGGTGCGGCCTCTAGGCCCCAATCCTGTACGTCAGAGCATGGCAATCTCTATGGTGGCCGCCTTAGCTCTACCGCCCCCCTTGCCCCATTTGCAGAGATGCTAGGCCTGCCCTCGGTATCTGCATCCCATTCCTCCAGTCCCCTTGATCCTAACCTTCCCCTTCTCAGAAAACTCTATGATGAGCTTAGGCCATCCCTTGATTCGAACCCTGACCTCTTACCTCATCTCTTTGACTCTGATCGCTGTGAGCTCTCTGTTGGTGAGTGAGTACTTATCCCCCTCCTTTGCAAGGTGATCACAGGAATTGGCACTATCGGTACCCGCCTAGAACGCCTGGAGGCTACTAGCACCCTGAATGCCACCACACCCCCCACTATCCCCACCCTTCCCTTGGCTCAGCTGGAAGCCTCTGTCAGAAACCTGGCTACCCGGATCACTGCTGTCACTACCTCACGCGCCGCACCTCCCCCAGTTCCTCCCCTCCCTCCCACTACCGTGTAAACCATCCGTACAAAACCACAAGCATCCCTGACTGACCTCCCGCAAAAGCAGTTTGATCTGGATATGCCCCGCTATGACACCAAGGCCAAGCCCTGGTTTAGTGACCCTGCCGCATATGCCATCAAACACATTCGTTCGTGGGAGCCTTAAACCTACAATGAGCAGAGGTACCCCGACCCCTCCTCCTTCCTCCCCTGAGAACAGGACCCTGAGTACTCCAAACCCCAACCTTCCTTCTCCTATGCTGCTGTAGCTGCTGGTCAACCAGCCAGTGGGAAAGGTAAGAACAAGGGCAAGAGACCAGACACGGCAGCACAAGTCGCCTCGTCCAATACTGATAGTCGGCCTGAGAAGGGTCCTACCACCTTTCCTGCTGCCGAGAATTGGTATTTCACCCCCAGGACTTTACCCCTTCCCCCAGCAGATACAGTAACTAGAGCTTCTAATACTCCTAACTTAGTCGCCTCTGTTCTTAGGCAGGCTAACGGCCCCCCCCCACTTGCATTTACCGCCTCTGTGAATACCAAAGGATTACTCACATTTCTTGACTCAAATCTTTTCCCTGTAGCCACAGCCTACTCCCCCTACTATGAAGCCATGGCTCTCAAGCTTAACCAATTCTTCCGAATTGGGGACAACCCCGTTTGGCAATTCCGTCCCGCTCCTAACAAAATTCAGCTTGCCATTTACTGCCCACCCACACCCTACCTTCCCCCTAATCAAGCAAACCTTTGCACTGGCCTCTCAGAGTCCATCCGCAATGCTGTTGATGTCACTATTGTTTCTGCCCGCTTTCTCCAACCTGACCTTGATAATAGGGCTCTGAAGAACTCAACCTCAGTTGTAGTCACTGTGCCCCCTGCTAAAGCCGCCAGATTTGGAGCTTCTATCCGCCTCCTCTCACGCCCACGGAGGGTGGAGGGAGCTCACTCTACCAACCGATTCATGTAGTGCTGCGAATCCTGGAACTATGGACATCCTGCTCCTGCTTGCAAAGCAACTTACCCTACCTGCCACCTTAGAGCTAAGGCTCACCCCAGATCCTCTCATCAATGCCCCAACCCCACTTGCCCTTAGGGATGCCACCTGAAAGCTGTGGCAGCCTGCTGCTCCACTAGTCCCTTGCGGTGCTCAAACTGTAGTGGACCACGAACCACTACAGATCGAACCTGCCCCTCCCGACCCACCCCCCCTGCATCACGCCCCTAGTCCCCTCTACCCGTCCCTGACACT
>QFET01018970.1:0-20123 GCA_003316355.1 Tuber calosporum | reverse complement strand
CTACCCGTCCCTGACACTACGGAGGTAAGGGTAGACACAACCCTACCTGCGGTAGCACCTAATGACCCCTCTACCCCTCGACTCCCACCCACTATGGACCTTACCACTCCATGTACCCCTCCTCCTGCTGGACCCTTCGTAGCTCCTCGCCCCAGGGCTGTCAACCCACTCCCTCTGTGGGCTGACTCCACCACCCCTCCTCCTCCACCCTCGTCTCATTAATGAGTACGCACCTTACAAGCACACCAGCCTATATTATCAGCCCCTCCTACCCTCCCCTCTTCAGCAACTTTCCCCTATTCAATACAACTGCCTTGGAAGCTGGAGTATTTTTATCTCACTTTTCAATAGTTTTGGGTCTCTACCTTCCACTCCACAAGTGGTACTTCTCCAGTACCCTCCTGTCTACAGAAACCAACCCCCCAACTTCTCTCTTTAAGGCCTTTTATCCACCCCACCGCCCTGGCAGTCATCTTAAGGTCGCCGTTTATGTCTTCATAGAACTCATTCAGAGCTACTCCCTTCTTCCATGCTTCTACACCTGGCCTGACCTGATGGCAGTTGATATTTTTTCTCACTCCAGCCTGTTCCATTCTAAACATGAAAGGTTCAGGATTTCCAACCTATACTCTACCAATGGCTCTTGCTTTAGGTCACGCACAGTGACCCCTGAGGACGCCTCTGGCCCCATTCTTTCCCCACACTTGTGGTGGGCGACTTCAACATCCACTATCCCTCCTCTGATCCAATACGCCAGATTACCTTACAGGAATTGGGAATATCCTCACCTTATTTCGAACTTGGTTCAGAACTTGGCTTCTATCTTTTCAACACTCCCTGAGTCTAAACACGTTTCCCTTTTTACATATATACACGCCCTTCTGTTCTTGACCTCGCCTTTGCGAACAATCAGCTCCTCCCTTTTTTCAATACATGGGACTCCAACCTCTATTCCACTGGCTTAGACGACCTCTACCCTACCCTTACCTTTACAGCCACACTTCTCAAAGCTGCCCCCCCACCTCCTGATTGGTTCAAGACTAGTTGAGACATTATTGTCCTGCTCCTCAAGGAATATCAGATCCCCTTCCCCCCGACATACCCTCCTAATACCATGATCGATGAGTGGCTAACTAGGCACCTCTACTCCCTCACCTCCCTCATCAAAACCCACACTCCCACCAAATACACCTTCATGCATTCCAAACCCTGGTGGACCCAAGAACTATCCCACCTCAGACAAGCCTTCCACCACACAGCTACGACTCACCGCCTAACTCATACATCAGTAACATTGGCCCTCTGTCGCCAACACCTCAATGCAAACTTTAAGGCCATCAGGAAGGCCAAGTGCTCACACTGGAAGGAATTCCAGGCGAAGGTCAACACCAAATCAGTGTGGACAGCCAGATGCCTCACTTCTAGTCGTCAACTACAAAGTCTTCCATCTTTTCCTGACCCCACTACTCCAGAGGAAATCAACACCTCCTTCCTTGGTGATTTTTTTCCTGCTAAACTTGCTGTTCTCACCCCCTCCTTCCTACGGTATTACGCCGATGCCACCCCCCTTCTCAATGAAGAAATCTCCCGCGCTCTCTGCAAATCCTCCAACACCTCACCACTAGGACTTGAGCAGGTCCCATATGGGATCTGGAAAAGGGTCCACG
The DNA here is from genome assembly GCA_003316355.1 of Tuber calosporum. Taxonomy (NCBI): domain Eukaryota; kingdom Fungi; phylum Ascomycota; class Pezizomycetes; order Pezizales; family Tuberaceae; genus Tuber; species Tuber calosporum. The sequence continues at coordinate 18,456 of QFET01018970.1, read as the reverse complement.
CAACCAACCCATCCATCCTACAGCAACTCCTAGGCCCCCTCCTCCTCCTTGGGTGCCATCCGCTGCCACTCAAGAGAGTGAATGGTATTGTGCTCTCCATCTAGGCAAAGCAGACTACTCCTCCGCTTCCTCATTCCACATTATTATTATTTTCGAAACGGTCTCTAAACTCCTGGAAAGGATAATGGCTTACGTGCTCGCTCCCATGGCCAGGTCAGTTGGCCTTATCAACTCAAACAAATATGCCTCTCCACCTGGACTCAGCACATATAACACATGTGCTGCTCTCTCTCAGGAGGTTCGTTCCCGACAACACAACGACAAGAAAGTTCCCTTCCTCTTCCTGGATATCAAGGAGGGGTTCGACACCATATCCGCCTCATCCCTCACCCATCTCCTCCACTCAAGAGGTATTCCCTGATATATGACCTCTTGGGTCCATTCCTTCTCACTGACCGACACTGCCGCCTACTCTTCTAAGGGCCACCTGCAATATTCTCCCCTGTTTCTGTTGGGACCCCACAAGGCTCCCCAATTTCTCCACTTTTGTTCTTGATATATGTTTCATGCTTACATTTGTTATACCCCAAGGGGTAATTTTTTCCTATGTTGATGATTTTTCTGTTACTGTTTCTTTTGTCTCTTACAGACAGAACATTCTGGTGTTTCAACAGGTTTTTTCTTTACTTACTCACAAGGCAGCCAAACTGGATGTATCCTTCTCAGTTCCTAAGACTGAGCTTATCCACTGGCGCACATCGAAGGATCACTCCCCCATCTCCCACTCTCCTATTGGCCTGACTTGGTCTTTCTTCCCCCCTTCCTCATCTGTATGCTAGCTAGGCTACTGGTTCACACCTAACATGGACACCACAACCAACTTCCTTAAATGGATTGCCTTTGACCGGCTGCCTTCTTAAAGATCAAACAACTCTCACCACAATGACTTGGCCTCTCACCCTACATGGCACGGCCGCTTGCAGCCTGTCTGGTCCTCCCAATCCTCACTTATGGCTGAGCTGTTTGCCACCTTCCAGGTCACCCTTGACAAGATAACCACTCTCTGGAACAGAGTACTTCGTTGGGTCACCAACTGCCTCTCCTCAACCCCAATCTCCATACTGAACTGTGAAGCCTGCCTGGCTCAAATCTCCTCCCTGCTACCACACAAGTGGCGCATAGCTGCCCTCCGCCTTGCCTGCTCCTCTTGTCTCATCAACCCAGCTGCTGCCCGGCTACCACCCTCGTTTCCCATATCTGACAACTCTGTAACACAAGTTGACTTCCGTTGAACACTCCCGGATCTCAACCAAAACTACATACCCCTCCCCTTGGACTGATACAAGGCTCTACTACCTCACCTGGCGTCACCTCCCAATTGACGCACTTTGTTATTCCTTCCTTCCTACAATCTCCTGTGTTAGAAACTTCCCTGGCCTCTCCTCATCTGCTTCCTGCAGACATCCTCCCCCTGAACCAACAACCAGAAGTTACCTCTTCCTGAAGAATGCTTATAAGGCGTTCCTTCTCAAAGACTGGACCCTTAAGGCGCCCTCTCCCCTCTACTACCGCTACGCACCGCGCCTGTCCCCGCACCCCTTTATGGGATTGGGCAAGTTCACTGCTGGTAGAATCCACCAGATACTGTCTGGTAAGAGCTACCTGGCCGCCCACACATCCTGGGACAACCCTGACCCTCTCACCCCCTCACCCTCTGCCCCTTTTGCGAAGAGGTGGTGGACACCATGGTTCACGCTATCCTCCAATCACCTGCCAAAGCCTCCATCCGCCTTCACCACCTCCCTGGCATTGGCAGTCTCGACCCTGGCTCCCCTGTCTGGTCCTCTCTGGACCTTCTACAGGACCTCTGTGCCTACCTCCTGGAATCTGCAACTGGATTTCCCCTATCAATGCCGGCCTACGGGCCACCCTCACCTAAGTACAGCTTGGCTGCCCTACCCTACTAACCTTTCTTGTATCATGTTTTTAAGATTTTCCTTACTGTGTTTGAAATTTGTATTTTATTGCCTTAGTTGAAGAGCCACCATTGTGGCAGCAGTAACGGTACCGTTACACTTGCGAGAATGGAATTCAATATTTCCTTTATTTGTTTGTTTGAGATGAACGTTTTGTTTTTACTATCGCTACCGCTGCAAGCAGCTTGCTGTACGTTAACAGGAATATATAAATTAAATAAAAAATAAAAAGTTCTGGGAAACGGCAAAGGAGGATCTAGATTGGCTACACAGAAAAAAGGGACTAGATAGTCTATGGGTTTATGACAAAGAATTGTCCAAACAATTGACCCTAACGGAGGGGATTCTCTTTTATATGGGACGCCTATGTGTTCTTTAAAGCGAAACCCGGCAGACAGATATTTCAAAAGGCTGTCACGACCCTAATATTACTGAACACTTTAGCTAAGAAAAGACTTCCACAGTTGTCACTAGAGACCTTAACTGGAAAGGAATCACGAACTGGAAAAACGACAGTGTACGATCCAGTAATGAGTGCTAAGCGGCTAAGGCCACCAGACATGGAGACTTTGGGCTGTTACAACCACTACAGGTCCCATTCGCTGCTTGGGCATCAACCTTGGTAGATTTTATCACACAACTACCTAAATCTGCTGGATACAGCCAGATCATAGTTGTAGTTGACCAGTTCACAAAAATGGAACACTTTATTGGCTTAGAAGAAAATGCAACTGCAAAACACGTTGCTGAGGTATTCATTAAAGAAGTTTGGAAACTTCATGGGTTACCATCAGAAATCACCTGCGATATGGACACAAAGTTGCAGGAGAATTTTGGGAATCATTGTGCAAGAATTAAGCATCAAGTGGAAAATTTCTAAAATGTACTACATTTAAACTAATAGAAAAACGGAAAGAGTCAACTAAGTGCTGGGAGGCTACCTTCGAATATTTCTCAACTACAATCAGGATGGTTGGTACCATCTACTGCCGTTAGCCAAGTATGCATATAACAACTCGGTAACTAGCGCACATGTGATAACTCCTTTCTTGGCAAACTACAGTTACCATCCTCAAAGGTAATGTATGAAGGAGCGAGACGCTTAGAATCTGGGAGTGACCAGGAATGCTCTGTAGATCAAGGTGATACTTGAAAAGGAAAAGCAATCCCTTAAGAAGACTCGTAAATGGATGAACAAGTAATATGACTGCAAAGCATACAGTCAACCAGACTTCAAAATTAGCGATTTGGTTATATTAAACATAAAGAATATCGACACCAAACGACCTTCCAAGAAGTAAGCACCAAAAATATATAGCCTGTTCAAAATCCTAGAGCAACGAGGAAGCCTAGCTTACCTATTGGAAATTTTAGAAAAATTCAAAATCCATCCAGCATTTCATGTATTGCTACTCGACCCTTTCAGAAAACCAGTTTGATCTGGCCGAGAGCAACCACCCCTGGCCCCCGTAGATGTTGAAGGTCACCTTGAATAGTAGCTGGAATAAAGAATTAAGATTGAAATAATCTCCAATGAGCTAGGATCCAGAGGACTTTCGCGAATAATCCAAGAACTTTGATACTTTATTAAGTGCAAACGAGGTTCCTAGATAAGAACACCTGGGAACCACCAGACCACTTACAACATGCTCAAGAATTAGTAGAAGGTTTTTATAGGGAGAATCCAGAGATGCCAAGGTTGGGCTAAAGAGTATCTACGGAAAGGTTTATCCTACTGTGGCCGAGTTATTGGAGATGGTTTTTTTAACCATACCGGAATGTGTACTGAGTGGTAGAATTGCTTCAAGATGAAGACTTAGAAGGGGGAGCTGATGTTACACTAATGGGTTATGGTACTAGACTTTCGAGTCAACAGATGTGATGATATATAGAGCCGGGAGGTGACTATATTGACTACAACCCACATTGGCAAGAGGTAGGATCGTATCCAGAAGTACTCAGCAACGGTGAAAGATGATAGATTAATTTATCCAAGACGATCTATTACGGATACAGCCTTCTTGATAATCTGTATGCATCTGCACATGACTGTATATATGCAAGAAAGATAGCTATCTAGACTGATCACCTGGTGTTCCGTATGATGATCGCATATGGTCGGCATCAACTTGAACTTAGTTCATTTGGCAAAGAGATCGAAGGCTATCTTCTGGTGGAGTGCTTGACACCCTCAGAGAAATACACTGTTTGGGGGATCATTTGCTATAGTGGGGTCATAAATCTTGAGGGTAAAATGGTTTTCGCACCCTTTAGACATTGGTTGAAGTTTCCAAGGATACTTCTTTTATATGGCCAACTCAAATACTGGGAAAAGTGTATCAATGGTTAGTGGTCCCCTGTAGTAGAGGGATCATCATGCAACGGAAAAGAGACCATAACAATATATTCAGTTAACAAGTTTACTAGCCATCGAGAACCTTTTATCTTTATCATACTTCTTACCAAGCTTTTCTTGCAGTTCTCTGAATTTCTCTATACAAGCACAGCCTAGACGATTCAATAGTACCGAATTGGCTACCATGTAACAGTAACATAAATAACAAAAAGCGAAGGAGATACAGGTGACTACTGAGGGGTGCCAACAGAAAGGGAAGAAAAAATAACTGTTGAGCCTAGGAAGAGAAGACGGGAGGTGCCACCAGTAAGGAAGGACTTGACCCATAAGATAAGGTAGTGGTTGACCCCATTTTTCCTGAGTACAGAGGAGAGGAAATTAGGATTCACTTAACAAAACCTCCTTTCATGTCGAGGAATAGGGAGGAGAGGCGGATGGCGGGGTTCTACAGGGTGCGGATTGAATGGTAAAGGATGCTGACAGCATCAAAGCAGGAAAGGCCTGCAAGGGAACCACATAGGTTGGGACTGAGGAGACCACAGGCCCTGGCAACGAGCGAGAGGAAGGAGGTGACAATTGCCTTGAAAACCTTGGATATTGTGACAAGAAGGATGATGACTCAAAAGGAGGTTGCAGTTTTATAGGAAGACTTGCCTGGCTTGCCCATGACCACTCCGGTGGCCTTCTTGAGGGAGAGGTGGTGGAACCTATGGAGGTGAAGAGGGTAGAGGAGTGAAACTAATAGGGGGAGGGTAGTGCAGTAGACCACTTTCCCTACCCCATAGGGGACGCTGTCAGAACACAGCGCAGAGGAGGAACAGGAGGCCTGGAGGGTGGTAGAGATCTAATTGGGGCACAGCTCAGGGGCATAGGAGTAGGGGCGGAGGATGGAGGGGGTGCGGGGGGAGGTACAAGGTGCAAAGAAATTGTTGAGGAGAGCATTGTTAATAGACTTGGGAGTATCAGTCCCTGGGAGAGTGGGGAAGCGCGTGGTGGGGGAACCTGGAGCCTATCGCTTGGTGCCCCAGAGGGATGAGGCAGTGGCGTTACGGAGGAGGGAGGTCCAGTGGGCCTTGGTTGCCCTCCTTTTGGCCTTGAAGTAGACAAGGCAGGCAAGTCTGGCACCTGAGATGTGGTTTATGAGATGGGGAAAGCGAACCTTGCAAGCAGCGCAGTGATGTTCTTTGCTAAGGGTAGAGAGTAGGGGTAACCACCAGCGCTTGGCCCTTGAGGACTGGTGCGTGAGGGGGGTATGGTTGAGGAGCAGGGAAAGAATACTACCAAACTTGGTGTCACACTATAAGGAAAGTGAAGCAGCTGTGAGGAGGCGGGGGCCATCAGGGACTGTGAGCACCACAAGCAGGGGTGAGAGGGTGGCCCAGTCAGTCAAGGCCCAGTTGGGGCCAGGAGGTGGTTATTTGTGTTTAGGATGCCTACAGGAGAGCAAAATGGGGACATAGTCGGAGCCAGTCGAGCGGAGGAGAGTGCTCCATGAGGAGAAAAAATGGGGAAATGCAGGAGAAGCAAGGAAAAGATCTAAAATTGGGTGTGTGCCCCCACTACCCAAAGGGAAGCAGGTAAAGACCAGAGGGTTTTTCAAGTGCTGTTGGCCAACCTCTGCAGCTCTTGAGAAGTAAGAAAAAGAAACAACTAACTCAGAGGGAGAGTGGGCCCATTGCGGGTCACAGGAGTGGTGGTGGATGTTAAAATCACCTAAGGAAAGAACAGGAAACTCATCCAGGGGAAATAACTCAATTGGAGAACAAGCACATGAGGAGGGCGCCTTGCTGGGACTGAATATGGGTTGAGTACCTGAAGGCGTGGGACGGAAAACTCAAACTGTCTATCTGTCTGGAAAAATTCAAGACCTATAGTGTCAGATCTCCTAAAAAAGAACATGAGGTATGCCACTCATGAAGCGTAAGGCGGAGGAAGGATAAGAGGCCACACGTGGCTTTTTAGGAGAAGAACAAGGGGGGGAGAAGGACCTGAAACTAGCAAAGGTGGGAACACGACCTCGAAAGACTGGAGCATCCTGGATGCAGTTCTGGGACATAGGAAAGCAAAATTCAATTAAAGAATTGAAAAAAGAAGAAAACACATCTCAGCCTCCCAGGCAGTTGTGTTGAGCAAGGGAAAGAACGGACGAGGACTTAGGGGCCACAATGCAGGGGAGAGACAGTTGTGTAATCCATTACTGAGGAGAGCCCATAGGATCAAGGGGGGCAGGAGAGGGGCTGGGCGCCACCTAGGTGGGCAAGTCACCATGCCGGGAGGAGGACCTGTACATGCCAGGGTCAGACTGGGCGGGACTCAAGGGCCTGGGGGTAGTTAGATCAATGGCAGGACCCAAGGGAGCTGCAGGTGGTGTGGAGGGGCGGGTGACCTTTGTAGAGCCAGGGGGGCGATCTGGAAAGACATCCATCTTCTACTTATCTGTAGGTGGTTGGGCGGGAGGAGGACTAGGAGAGGGTCGAGGTGGCCTAGAGAGGCAGTATTGATCGCGGGAGGAGTGATCCCCATTGCAGCTCGTGTAGCTTGGCAGGGAGGTTAGTTAGCAGCTGAGTATGGCTAGGGTGTTTCCCTGGTTAGGGCAAGAGGCATTGGAGCATCGATGATTGGCCATCTTGTTGTGGAGGGAGTAGAAGGGTCAGACTGGGTGGGGTGTTTTGCAGGAGGGGCCACATGACCAAAGGCCCAGCAGTGGTGGCACTGTATGTAGGGGGAGGAGGAGAAGGCCCTCTCAGAGCTTCTCTTGGCTGAGAAAAGAGGAACATGTGGGAGGAGGGAGGATGATTGCTTAGGGGCATTGGTTTATCTACCGAGCAGGAGTATTTGTGGCGTGAGGCAGGGTCCCTATTAAGGTACCTAGCCGAGAGGATTGGAATGCCGGTGTAGTTAAGGATTGAGGTGGAGAGGAGGTGGAAGAGGTCATCCTCATTCTCTGGGAGGCAGGAGGAGGGGACTGAGTGGATAGCTATCAAAAAAGCTGTGTGAGCTGGGCGGAATGGGAGAATGGGGTTATCGCTGACTCGAAATGATTGCTAGAGGTGCCTGGTGAGGGCCTCAAAATATAGGGCATAAGAGAGGGCAAGGACTTGGCCATGAAGGCCATCCTAGCTATAGGCCACTTGAGGTCCTCATATCGGCTCTCCTACCTCAACCCAAACCCTTGTGACTCATACTTGAGAGTTACACGACATCTATGACTCAGAGTAAGTCAGAGTATGATATCGAACAGCAGACTGTCCTGAGTCAATTGCACAATGTACCAAAACCAATCATACCTCATATAACTAGTGATGTCCACAGATGTGGTCTCGTGTGTGAAACACAGGACTCATACCGTGAGTCATGTGCAACCCTCATCACATCATATGGCTTACTAGTGTGAGGCATACATACGATCAACCAATCATACAATATCATGGTTTGCACTAGTATCCATCAAGTGAAATCTCATGACTCTTGATGACTTATAGTGCGAAATATTCAACCCTGATGATTCATACCTATGAGGTATATGAAAATCAGCCTTGTGTAGTCACCAATTATGACATTAGCTCATCTCTTCCACAAGCCTGACTCCCATCAGGCCTATCATCCTATCCTCATCATGCTTGCTCCAAACAGGTGCAAATATTTTTTTTCAGCTTGCGAACTTGGTGTTCAGTGTGTTGATATTTCCTGTGAACCTCTTCCAAGGAGATTTTCGACATTCTGATTACTTGTTCTTGTTCAGTGATCATTTTTTGGTAGGGGTATAGGTCCCTACTTTGACTCTCAATTCTTGCTGCAGTGTTACCAAGTTGGTCTTATAATCCCTGACTCTGTCTTTCCAGACATTCAATATCAGGGCTGGTATTGGTTACAACAATTTCACCCTCCTCTACTTTGAGCTTTGTCCTTACAGTTGTTTTCATTTTCATGATCTGTATATCATTTTTATTAAGCGTAGCTGCATATCTGTTCCTCCTTCGGTAATACCCAGCATCGAATTTGTCCTCACGATGTGCACTGCAATTGTTCTTCAAGCAGTGGATCCAGGATGTTTTCTTGTGTGGTGGCTGTTGTTGTAGTATTTTTGGCTCATTAGGGTACCAATTCACGCCTGCTTTATCTCTCAAATGATAGTTGCAGTGATCTTCATAGGAGGCCCTCCACGCAAGATCATTATTTTCTGGCAGACCTGGTCTCTCTTCCTGAGTGAGATACGGGGGACTACCTGGTATGATACGTCTTTGGCTATCACCCCAACCCTTGCTGGGTCTGATAATTCCTGTCACTGGTATTGTAGGTTCGATCCCCCTTGTAACCCACCCTGTGCTTTTATGGGTACTTCCGATAGAAACGTTCAATGGCAATTCAAGCATAGTTGAAGTTTTCTGCAGGATACCAGGTTTAATCATATTCTGCTTAGTAGGGAGTCCACTAGGCTATCTATTGTGGTTGTCCTCTGGGTAGATGAGAGTCAATACTCTATTCAATTTCGTATTTGCTTTCTCCTGCTATCTCGATAGGAGGAGGAGGTAATAGTTTCTGAGAGGGAACCTTGTTGTCTTAGTAGTGTTTTAGGAGGGAGATGTGGAGGGTATTGTGATCCTCATCTGCTGGGGTAAGGCCAATTTATAGGCGCTAGACCCCACCTTTGCCAAGATATTGAATGGTCCTATTTTCTTGTAGTCCAGTTTCCTGCATGGTCTGGTAGTCCGAATATTTTTTGGTAGCAGCTAAACTATGTCAGCTGACTTGAGGTTTGGATCAGGTTTCCTGTGGTGGTCGTAGTTTTCCTTCTCTCATAATTGTATACAGTCAATTTCTTGATGTAGGACTTCATGCAGTAGACCCATCTCTTGCTTGTTTGTTGATTACTTTGCTATCATGTGGCCAATTGCCTCATGCTCTGGGTGTTGTCTATAATTGGCGTAAAAGGGTGTGGTCTTAAAACTTTCATGTCTTCCATTATTGTATGCGAATTCTGCAAGTGGCATGAGTTCAGACTACTTGTTCTGATGATAGTCGATATAGGTGCATAGGTATTGCTCTAGTATGCCCTTAGCCCTACCAGTTTGGCCCTCCATTTGAGGGTCTAAGGCTGTACTAAGTCTTCTTACGATGCCTAAGGATATCCCGGTTTCCTTCAACAAGTATGATGTAAATAGTGTTTAAATTATGTGTATTGGCACAATCCTATAGCATGAGTACGAAAATACAACACAGTATTAAGAGTATACTATGTGCACGCTTGTATGTGGAGTATTGTAGTATGAAGGTAGATTGGTAGTAGTTCTTGTCCTTAATTAACTAAAACAAAGTAGGCGGCAACCAGCTATTTATACAGGTGCGTATCCTCCATGTACTCAGTAACAAAATAGGAAAAACATTGTAAGAAACATAAGTGCTAACATGTTTGACCCTGAAAAACTACCAAGGAAATCCCAATAAAATATGCGTAAGCTGAAGTGGTGTGTGCGAAATAAACGGAAAGATAACACATGATACATGACCGGTAGAAGGTCACTATACATGGAAAGATAACCGTGAAATCCCGCACATAAAATAAGAAATATACGCATTAATTCTCAAACATTATCATGAAATATAACCGAGAATATGATATACCCTAGCTGTAGTAATGTCCGTAGTTTCCCGGAGTAAACTAGAAATAACCAAGCAGAGACATAAACAATATTACCATAGGAAATATACATATGAAACAAATTGAAGAATTTCAACATATAGTTTTCAATGATTCGTGATGACATCTTGCGGTACCTTATTAAGTCCGCATATTTCCTTCAAGAATATTCTGATAAAGTTTTTGGTATTCATAGCCTTGGTGCAGGGTATGAAATGACTCATTTTAGTCATGCAGCCAAGGACCGCCAAGATGGCATCATAATCGCCTGATTCTCAAAGATCAGAGATGAAGTCTAACGGTATCAATTTCCATGGTTGGTGTAGTGCTTCATTTGGCTACTGTAGCCTATATGGTGGATGTCATATCGCTTTTGTCCTTTGACAGGTATCGCAATTCCTGACATATCATTTCATAGCTTCCCACATCTTGGGCCCCTAGTATTGTCTAGTTAGGAGGTTGGTAGTCTTGCTTGTCCCCTTTTAGCTAGTAGTTGGTGCATCATATTTTTGCCTTATGATAGGACTTCTTAATTTTTCTTTTTCTGGTACCCAAATCTTACCTTGGTACCAAAGGTATCCATCTTTCCAGAGGCATGCCCCTAGAGATTCTCCTATTATGTCTTTGTATGCTCTTTTTAGATCATTGTAGATTTCTTCTATCTGCTTGTCCTTCTTGGCTGCTTCGCAGATCTACAAGTCTTCTTCAGCAAATTAAAACACTTTCTTTGCTTCGAAGTATTGTTCTCTTGGTAACCGAGATCTTTTTATCAGTTAGATCCTCACATCCTCTTTTCCTGGGATGACTTCTGCCCTTGTTGTTAGGGCATTGGTTTTCCTCCTTCATTCCCTGGACAATATTATATTTTGATATCGTAGTAGCTAAGTGTTTCGCTCCAGCATATTTGCTGGTTGTTGAGTTCCTTCGTTATAGTGAAGAGTACAAAACTTATATTCTTGGTGAGATTCAGTACTCAGTGTCTGCTACCTCTTGGATAGACTCTCCATTCTTTTCGAGCTTAAACAATAGCTACTTGTTCCATGTTGAGAATGTCGTAATCGCATTCTGCCACCCCCTTTGTCTTGGACCAGTAGTATATTGCTTGCCATTTTCCCATGCGGCTTTTTGCGATAGTGTGCCAAAGCATACATATTTTAATGCGTCAGTTTGAGTCATAATTTCTCTGCTTTGGTCATTAGGTACCTAGAGTGGTGCCAAGGCAAGTCTACTTTGGAGTGTATCAAATGCCACTTGTTGTTTTTACATACAATTCGATTTAGCTTCTGTATTTGTTAATTCATATTGGGGTTTGGCTATCAGAATAAACTCTTCTTTGAACCAACCATACAAGTTGGAAAACCCTATAAAGAATTGTAAGCCTAATTTGGTTTCTGGTGGCTTCTATTCCTAAATTGCCTCAGTTTTGGCAGGCTCAACAGTAACTCTATGTTTGTCGATAATGAACCAAAGGTATTCTGTTCGTTCTTTATAGAATTCATATTTAGTAGGCTTGAGGGTAGGTCCTTCTTTACTCAATGCCTCCATAATCTTCTGCACCTTGGTCCAATGCTGTTCTATATTTTCTCAATATATGAGGGCTATCGTCTAGGTAGATGATAGAGCATATGTCCAGATATCAACTCAGAATCCTGTTGGCCAATCTTTGGAATACTGCTGCCTCATTCTAGAGTCCGAATGGCATAATGGTATATTCGAATATGCCATATTCAATATAAATGTAGTTTTCCATTAGTCTCATGCCTTGATTCTGATGTTGTTATAGTTGATGTGGATCTCCAATTTTATGAAGACCTTTGCAGTTCTGAGCCTGTTTAGGGCTTCTCCAATCAGGGGTAGAGGATTTTTATCTTGTTTGCTTACTTCATTGAGTCTTCAGTAGTTGAAACATAGTCACATTTTGGAGTTCTTTTTTTTTTACAAATAGGATTGGGGATACCCCATTTGCATAAGAGGCTCTGATGCAGCCTTCAGTTTTGTAGACTCAGATATACTTTCTCAGTTCTTGCAGCTCTTGTTCCTCTAAAGGGTATAGCTTCTTTGCTGCTACTATTCCTACTTTTCAGAAGTTGATTTCCAAGTCAACCTTTGGTCTGTGCGGGGGCGGCCAAGTTTCTTCTTCCTTTTTGAACATTACCAGGTGCTTAGGATATTTCCTTGGAACAACATTTTGTGCTATCTCTTTTTCTCATTCTTTCTTTGCCTTGATGGCTAACTCCGTACTGATATTAATAGCTTTGATCCTGCAGAGCATGTTTGCCTTGTAATCCCTTTGAGAATTGCAGTATGGTCGCTTTGTGGGTAGAACTTGCCGAGTGATGTATCAAAGATCTTAATGATCTCAATTTGTTGGTGCTTTGGTTTATCTGTACTTCCTTCTCCTCTCCTTGTTGTAACCAATTACTTTACATTTCTGCCTTGTCCTACAACAATCTTTTCGCATATCAGCTGTGCTATGTGTTCTCCCGGTTCAACTGTCTATTCGCCTTTTCCAAGATAAACCTGGACCTTTTTGATTTCTCCTATGTAGTCAGCATTGATAACTCACCCATTGACAGTTATACATTACTTGACTGCCAATGGGCTGCATGGTGCTATCTGTCTAAAGGTGCCTATAGGTAGTCATAAAACTATTCCTGTAGTGACAATAGCTTATTCTTTTGTAGGGATGGTAATCTTCTTGTTCATGTACAGCTAGTATCCTGCAGCCTTTGCTGATCCCTTGGTAGGGATTCTTGCCATATCACTTAATCTTTGTATATTGAAGTTCTGGGCAATATTGGCCTAGATCTTGGAGAATTCCCTAGTCAAATTCTGTTCCATGCCTTCCCCCTCACGGACTAGGTCCACCACAGGCGAGCTTTCAAGACATACCATTGTACTCATTTCATGGTCGCACATGATCTGATTGCTTTCATAATTGGTTTTGGGGTTGTGTCTTCTCAACCATGGCAGTCCTAGTACTGCTTCCTGGATGGGCAAATTTGCGATTTCGCAGGTGGCCACTTCATTATGGCTGTCAATGTCCATAGGTACTTCCACTGTATGGGTAATAGGTCCCATAGAGTTTGACTCTCCATCTGCCAAGTGGATATACCTGATTTTCTTTTGCTTTCTCTGTTTGTATGCAATATCATTAGCTATAATCTTAGTTGATAAAGCTCACGGTCACGCCAGAGCCAATCACCCCGATGATGCTAACTGTCATATCGCTGCTATGTTGACGTATTGTGACTTTGACATAGTTCTTTTCTGGTTCAAAAGTTTCCATATTGATAATACCGCATAGATGTTGCTGCTTGATTGGGTTTAGTTTTCGGTACATCAGACCACCTATTATTGGGAACTTTCTTCATTTTGCAACTTTTCAGCCGTTTCGCTGGTTTCCATTACCTGTAAGTTGGGACATAGTTTCCATTGGTTGTTGTTGATTTTGCTATTGAATTGCCTAGTGTTGTTTTTCTCATCTTGTGCATTTCAACAAAAGTTTCTTCTATGGCCTGGTTTTGCACAACCAAGAGAGAGGTTGTTGTTTTTCCTCCTAATGAACTCTACTAGGGAGTGGTTTAGTTAGGGCAACCTCCTTGTTGCATCGAGATCCATAGGATCTCCTCTAAATTGCATTGAATTTCTGAATTTCCATGTACGGCGGTTGTTTCTTGGAAGCAACTATAGTCGGACTGAGACAGTGCTGTTTCCTTCCAGGTTTTTGATTATATTAATCTGCTTTTCCTTTTCGATTCCCCATCTGGCCAGGTCCTCCCACATGAAGGCTACCATATAGTTTTCTGCCAATGCATCCTGCACTGTCTGATTAATTCCTCTAAGGAATTGGTGCCTCAGAGTACCGTCATCATCATTGGCCTCTTAGCTGTCAGTGGAAAGGAGTTCCAGTATTGCGCTACTAGTTCTTTTCCTTGTTGCATGGTGTTCAGTTTGGTCCTTACTGCATTTCTTTGTGTATATCGCCAAACAATTGTTTGAGTGCAGAAGTAAATTCGTGGTAGGTGGTTCAACCCTCAGTCCTTATTACTACGGTACAAGGGGTTATCCAGTTTGCTATGGTATGTCGGACCAAGATTTTAACTTATATAATCCTTTCTCTATGGCTGGTTTCTTATATTGCTTCAAAGTACAATTGGCATTGTACGAGGAAGGTTCTTATTTTGGACCTTATTCCATTCAAGGTGAGAGGTTTTTCCACCTTGATTCAGTTATTGCTAGATTTTCTCTGATTGTTGATCAATATCAGGATCTCCTAGAATTGTACTATTGTAGATCCTGTTATTTGGATTCCTGCCACTCCTGCTGTGAGTCACGATTGGTAACTAAGCAAGGCAGGATTTTGCATAACTCATAGTTATGAGTCACAAGGTTCTTATATTTCGCACTATGACTCATTATAAGTCATGGGGTTTCACATGATGCACACTTGTGCAATCATTATTATGTTGTGATTGGTTGATCGTGCGCATGACGCACATTTGTGAGTTATATGATGTAATGATTTTTGCACATGACTCACAATATGAGTCATAGGTTTCACGCATGTGACCACTTTAGGGCACATGACTTATTTTATGAGTTATAATTGGTTGGCACGCGACGCAGTTTACTCCGAGGAGTCAGCTGATGGATTTCATACTATGTCTCACTATGAGTCATAGAGGTTGTGTGACTCACAGGTATGAGTAACCAGGGTTAGGGTTGGGGGAAGAGTGAAATATATAAGGACCTCTAGGCGACCTGTAGTTAGGACTCTTCACGCAACAATATAAGTTCTTTCCTATACAATTACTTTACCTCTTTACCTCTCCGGTCCTATATTGGCGTTGTGCTATAGGAACCATACGGTTCGGCTATCAAGACAACGTAGGCATAGGCCTAAGAGCAATAGTGGAAACTCGCCTAGTACTACTTATTGCAATAGTACTCCTACCCTGGTGGCGGAGATTAGCGCCACGGCCCATACCGGACTACAACGGCCCGGTCATTTTCATCCAACACAAAGAGAAGTAGTTACCTGTTGCAAAACCCGCTTACTGCATAGGATCTTAACATGTGGTTGTGTCACCTAAGCAACACCTAACAAAAAACGGAAGACCCTACAGTCTTAGAACTTCAACCTTACTGATGGAGAAATCGATACCTCAATACTTGGTCCCGCACTTGAAGAAGCAATTAGCACAAATCTATCCAGAAGCCAGTGACAAAGAACCACCAGTCCGGTGACACCAGAGCCTGCCTCACCAAAAGGATCTCTGGAACCAGAAACCCCAAGACCAGAAAGGATGTCAGCCCCGTGACCAGGAACGGCCGGTGGTGGAGCAGGAATTCAACTACCAGGATTTACAACTGCACAGTTCCAAGAGATCCTGACTCTGATAAACAACCAGCGAGAAACAACCAACCCCCGGATCAAGGTCGAGAAACCCCCTACCTTCCATGCAACAACGACCAAACTACGAACCTTCTTAGTGCAATACCAATTATACTTTGAAGCGACACAAGAAACAAGACATACGGAACGTATCACCTACGTCAAGAGCTTGCTGAGGGATGCAGCAGCAATCTGGATAACCCTATTTGCAGAAGGACACAAGCCGGAGACCTGAACTACATATGAGGATTTCACTACAGCCCTCAAAGACCAGTTTGGGGATATTGATGTAGAAAATGCAGCAAGGACAAAGCTCGACCGCCTGAGGCAAGGCAAAGCACCAGTCACAGAATACTAGAATAACTTTCGCCTCACAGCTACAGAGGCGAATGAGGATACTGGTATACTAAGACGCCAATTCCTTAAAGGAATTAACCGAACGCTCCAGGACGCATGGGCAGCGGACCACATAGTGGCAGCAAATATCGATGCCCTTGCAGCCTGGGTAATCGAAAAAGAAAACCCGATCAACATGATCAAGCACCTTCAAGGAAAAAACAGTACCTTTATCCAAGAGCAAGAAACGCCAAGGAACAATAACGGAACCTGGAAGTCGGGCAACAATACAGACACCGGTGGCGACCCAATTGAACTGGATGCTACCAGAAGGCGTCCACGACTAAACCTCATACGAGCAGAATTCACAAGAAGAAGGGACAACAACCTATGCCTAGGATGCGCCAGACCTGGGCACAGATTCAGTAATTGCCGAAATGCAAGAGATGAGAAGGACTATACTAGGCAGTTCAACAGGAAGATCAACAATAATGGCTGGAAACCACAAACCAACCTACACAAAATGGAGATCAGAGAAACACCTGAAGAGTTAGGAAACGAAGAAAGTCCCCAATAAGAGATGGGCTGCGGGACAACAAAACCAAAACCATCGGAATCGCTAACATCTACATGGCACTTGCAAACACGGCATACGAACAAAGAAAGCGAAAAAATACTGGAAATCTACCTTGCGGACGGGGAGTCAAGCGCTATGGGACCAATTACCCATATAGCGGAACTACCAATGAATATCGGCAGCCATAGCGAAGTGGCAACCTTCCAAATCACCGATTTACCCAACCATGAGGCAGTGTTAGGTCTGCATGACTAAGAAGACACAACCCCAAGGTAAACTGTGAAAACAACAAGATCACCTTTGATAGCGAGTGGGGTACCGGAGTATGCCTTGAAAGCTGGCCGGCAGTGGACCTAGTCCTCAAATCGGAAGCCCTGTAGAGAACTTGGAGATACAGTTCTCCACGATCCAGGCCAAGGATGTTCAGAACATCAAAATCCAAAGATTTGTTAGATGTTAATCGTCTCACTCTAGAAAGTGAGGTATATAGTACGTGAGGTAGGATGTTCGTTACTACCAGTAGTACAAGAGAAAGAAACTATTTTAAGGGAAACACCCGTGCCAAGCCAACTCCCGCACAACCACCGATAGACCTAACGGCCATAACATGACAGTCCCACAGACATGACCTAAGTGGGTAGCCGTACCTCAAACACAGTAGAGCTTACCAGCGCTAACACTCCCCCTACGGGTATCACACGTACTTTGCTATATAAAAAGCAACAAAATGAAAACAAACAGTCTCCAAAGGAGTATACAGACGTAGTAGAAACAAAGGAAATTATCAGAGTAGTCCACACATACGAACGAACTCTTCATGCTTGCTAGATACTAAGGGTTTGGTCAAACCGTCTGCAATCATCTTATCCGTCCGACAGTAATCCATTATCACATCCTTGCCGTCCTCTATGAACTCCCTAATCTGATGAACTCGAACACCAATATGCTTGCTGTGAGGCTTGTAGGTAGTATCTTTGAACGTAGACAAGGACGCTTGATTGTCATTGAATAGCGTACTGACAGGCAGCGATGAGCGTGTGATTTCTTGCACCAGCTTACGAAACCAGACAAGTTCCTGAATAGCAGACGCACTCGCTATGAACTCAGCATCGGCAGTACTGGACGCAGTAATCGATTGGCGTTTCGAATGCCATTGAACTAATCCTGATCCGAGCAGGAGAACGTAGCCGGTCGTGGACTTCAGCGAGTTTGCTTCCCCAGCGAAATCTGAGTCGACGTATCCGGACAATTCAAAGCTTTCTTCTGACTCCCCCGACTCCTTCACTTCTCCACCCAGACAGAGCTTGAGATGTCTGGTTCCCTTTAAATAGCGTAGAACCCTCTTTGCGCACGTCCAGTGAGTTTGTGATGGATCAGCGTTAAAGCGTCCCAGGTACGAGACAGCGAATGAGATATCTGGGCGAGTGCCTTTAGCAATCCAACACAGACTCCCGATCAACTTGAGGTAAAGACTGCGATCGCAGGATACGTCTCCCCCCACTCTTGGCCCTGGTTTGTCTTTGTCGATCGGTGTTGCGACTGGTTTACACTCTGTCATCGCAAACGTTTCCAACACTCGATCAATGTAACCTTCTTGGGAGACGCAGATTTCCGCATTCTCCCTCCTCCTAGTTATCACCATACCCAGAAAGTGACCGACTGGCCCAAGATCCACCATCTCAAACTTCGTTTTTAGCCTCTGACGAATGAGGTGGATGTTGGCAGATGTTCCGGTAATAAGAATATCATCGACGTATAAAGCCAAGATGCTTCCGTGAGTATCGGTGTAGATACAGCAATCGAAACGTCCACGGCGAAATCCCATTTCGCCTATAAGAAAGGCATCAATCGTAGTATACCAACACCTTGGTGATTGCTTCAATCCATAAAGACTTCTGTTGAGAGAAGCTACTCGCGTGCTACCCAGAATACCTTCCGGCAGCGAGACGTAGACTTCCTCCACCAGCTTACTTCCCAGGAAAGCTGAAACGACATCCATCTGGTAAATCTCAAACCCTCGTGCGGCAGCAATGGAAAGCACCACCCGCACACTCGATAGACGGGCGACGGGAGCAAACGTATCTGTAAAGTCCACCCCTTCGATCTCTCGAAAAGGTTGAGCGACCAAGCGTGCTTTGAAGCGTACCGTTTCACCTGTTGGCCCCAGCTTCCGCT
>QFET01018964.1:4383-17437 GCA_003316355.1 Tuber calosporum | reverse complement strand
GGAGGGGGGGAGGGGAGGAAGCGCTATCCAAGACATTTATTAAGTCTGAGGACATCGACATGATAGAAATGTGAGATTTGAACGGGAATCGGTTCCGCGCCAGCACCTAGGAGATTGGACAGCTCCTACTTGGGCAAGCTATAACCCCTAAGGACTTCTTTTCAAGTCCGGAAGACCAGCAAGGTAGCATCCAGGATATTGTTACTAAGAGGAAGCAGTTCCTTGGTGGCAACACTCGCCTTATTGTTGATCTTGAGGCAGGCGTGAGGGATGACGCTGCGGAGCAAGCAAACAACCTTGAGGATATGGATGAGAGCGACTGCGAGATTGACTGACTTGCACTCCTCAACATGGCCAATATGCGATTCTCAAATTGCATGAAACATGAGCCTTGGGAATAATTTCTTTTCATTTCCTATTTCTTAGTCTTGTCCTTTTTCTCCTCTGACCGTTCCCTCTGCATTCCTCTTTGCACGCTCCCCCTCCTACCTTACACTCCAGTTCTTGTTTCATTATATTACTATGTACATGCTTGTATTTCAAATATTTAACTACTTGTCTACACTGATTTTGTATCAATCACATATCTGATTTCCCCCTTTCTTTTTCCATCCTACAAGTATCAGTTTCTTGCCCTTCAAGCTTTTCACAGTTTCACCCCCTTATGCATTAGATCACTTTTTCACTCAAGAGCATCCCACTATATTCTGTACTTCAACCCCTTTATACATCCCAGCTTGTTTAAAATTCCATTTTGTAGACAACAATAGGTGTATTGTGTGAAGTTGCCTTTTTTCTCATAATGCGTTGTATCTGAACCTGCTATGGTTCCTACGTAGAGATTTAAGGTAATTTTATACGATTTGGCCAAATACATCGTCCAAAATCTATATGCCTAAAACTATACAGCCATATTCACACGCTCAAAGCCATGCGAGCAAAGATATATGCCCTAAGCCATATGCGCAAAGATATACGCTCAAACTTGGATATATGCTCAAAGCTGATGCACAAAGATATGTGCCCGAAGCCATACGCAAGAAAAACCATACAACCCAATTCATACTAAATTCATATGCACTCCAAGGCGCTATTCAAATATAAAATTTCCTTAACACTAGTGTAATTACAGAATCCAAACGATCAGGACAATAAGGTTGTATATTTCTTGAGAAAAGCTACTCCACGCAGTCCACAGGTTAGAATTCTATCTTAGTATCAAAATCAGAATCTACAATTGCACAAAGAACGACACCCATGTTGACTCTACTACTCATACTTCCACTCTGCATCATTTTCATTGAATGGACTGTAATACATATGTGGATTCCTGCCTTTAGAGTAATAAGAATCCCATCGTACACTCCATCATTATAATCCAAGAATCCCGTCACAGTCTCCTTTATCTGTAGATCCTTTATCTCTGACTCATCCTCCTTGATTTTGGTTCCCAACCAATACATCCTAACCAACAATGGAGGATGGATTCTGGCCTTTGGATAACCCATCACTCCTGCCGAATAGTAGTTTGAGCAAGGTTCTAGGTGTTAGCATCGTTGAATAGTTAACTTATAATAGAATAGTATCACTTTATGACCCCAAGCAACTGAGTAGAGATAAGAATATGAAAACGGGGTTGGTCCAAGGTCGCTGTAGTTGTCGAGAGAGCTCAGGGGAAAGTACTTTGTCTCAATAAAGTTATGGTCAGTTCGAAGGCTGAACATTGCACGTAGCCGTGGAAGTGGAATGACTTCGGGCTCGATGTACTATAGTTGAGAGGTTCCTGTAATGATGTGGCTCTCAATATTCTCCATGATTTGAATTGGCGAGACTGGATACTGAGGGATGCAGAGTCGTAGTACTTTAGTGGTAGATGAAGGTATTTGGAATAAAGAAATACCATACAACAGTTGGTAGACACCGGTAGAAGGACACTCGAGATCAGTAGATGAACCCTTGAGCGGGATAATGATGGAATAATTAGCAATCCAATTCCCGGGAAGCTCCTGTTGGCCAGCCACTCATATATAGGACTTATATATATCATGTTTGAGAGAGCACAATCAAAGAACTTATCATTTATTTAAATTTCCGAAAGCCAGAACAGAGAAGCTATTATTCCGAACCTGATTATGCAACCAAGCGCTCGGTCATTTTTCCCTATACTACACGACGGTTGGAATTGCACTGCTGAAATATTTCCAAGCTTGAGAATCGGCCTTCAATCTCATAACCCAAATTGAGTGCTTGTATGATGACCTTGGATTCCGGTAGCCTAAGTTCCAACATTCCTGCTATCTGCCAACCTCTAACCAATTTGACTACCTTGCCTCCGTTCGCCCACTCAAATCTACACAGCTTTAATTAGTATCGGCGAGGAATCCCTGGCGACCGGCTATTAGCCCAAGGTTTGGCTGTATCTCATTATTAGCTTTAACAGCACTAGTAATGTGGGCATGAGTCTTAGCTTGGACGGAACGCAGTAACAGCATACAGAAAATGAAGGCCACAGTCTTCCTGTCAAAGGACACGTGGTGAAGGTTGCTTGGTTCATTCGGACCTAACATCCAGGTTTGAAACTTCTGAATTGTAACTGGTTCAATTGGTGCAGTAGTTATTATCTTTGCACATACAGAGAATAGAGTGGATAGTAAGAGGCTTGGTATAGCAGTCTTGTGTATTCATGTGGAATGGTAGGTGAGTAATATGAAATCTCATTGTATAGTGCGAGATTTATATACTATAACTAAAATCATGAATCACAATTGATCACTAAAGAAGGAAGTACTTCATTATATTTCAGCACCAACTCCTTTCAATAGGAATTGCTTTGAATCATTGGGAGACCGCCAGAGAATTTTGGCAGGTCTGATTGTAAAATTAGGTTGCTGTTTAGGGGTGAAGGCATTGTATGGGAGTGCTTACTGGGGATTAGTTAATTTGGATAAATGCTCTAATACGGTTATGTTGGATTATGTACCGCGTAACTGTGTGTTTTGACCACTGCTCTGGATTCAGATGCGGAAAAACTTAAAACATTTCCATAGTTTATCCACTGATATCCAACTCTAAATTTGTGTGCTAGTGTAGTTCATGCCGAGCTTCGTTCCATAATATTTACAAAAGAATCTATGCGCGATCATAAAATAAAAGTCCCACCCACACGTCATAGGCACGAAATCTATATCTTCATTTCCTGTGAATTAATATACTCAAAGATGCCTATGCAGGTAAAGAAATAGGATCACAGAATAACAGCCATGTGAGGATATTAGTTCAGTAGCTCAAACAGCATCTTATAATAACAGTTTATTGTCTAAATCTAAACATCTTTTTTGTAGAAGACATTACAATTGAAAGACTTCTGTTATACCAACTATCAAAAGTCACCTTCAATCATCGAGTAATATTGTGTTATTTTCATACTCAAAATGTCTTCACAACTGGAATCATCTGCAGCTGGCAGCCTACCCTTCCACTATGACTGCCAATGAGCCCACTACGGCAGCAGTGAAAGAAGCCCTAGTTCATTTCTACTCGTATACGAAACCCCAGCCAGAAACCAGTCTCTATCTCCATCTCTGCTATGTCTCGAATTGAGCTCATACGCGAGTAATGACCCAGTAATACCAACTTCAAGACCTCCAGCCAGCGCCTCTCTAGTACACTATTCAAGTTTGACAACCCCTTTGCACCCAAATTCTTATTCACTGCCACCTTGAGATCAAGATCATTCTTGAAACAACTTTCACTTACCAGGATCGGCTTTATTAACAAGTGATGAAAATTCTTTAGATATATTTGGAAACTTTTATGTCTATACCGAAGAATATAATGTGAGCTAGATGGAGTGGTGGAAAGAGACAATAGAGTTTGCGGAATATACTGTAAAATATAACGGCAAGAAGAAGGTGAGATGGAACTCTGATCGTCAAGGCACAGACGTGTGAGAATATTTTCAGCAATGCCCCAACCACTCGGGACATGCTGTTGCTACACTGCTGGTGATTTGCATCATTAGCAGGAAGGTTCTCACTCACCCAAGCGGCACAGGCATCAGCTCGATTGACGATCAAAACAAGTACTCTGTATGAATGAAATCTAAAATGTATAACGGATTGGATGCCGGAAGTTCCCCTGGTACAGAAGTGCTTACACTATTGTAAAAAGGAACAAAAAATGGGAATCGGCGCAGGAAAATTGAAAGAGTAACACCAATATAGTTCAAACAATATGTTTTCGAAGAAAACTTCTTAAAGGTCTTCCTTGCAATGAATCTTGCATTTAATTGCTCAAACAACCTTGCCTTCTACCAAGCCTTCAAATATATTCGTCCAGCCATTGAAATCCCAAGCACAACAACCCTGACATAGAACTTAAAAAGGCTCGGTAACTCTATGGTGGATGAGATTAGAACCTGTTTACCAAATGACGTAAGGATTTCTCCCTACTGCTGATACATGTACTTCACCGAATAAACTTGAATTTCTGACAATCGTGGCTTATTGGGTCTCAGATAACTGGCAGATGAAGAAAGTGCTAATTGGGTTTGAGGAAATAAAAGGTTATTACACGGGTACTACTATGGCAGGGATGAGTAATAAGGTACTTGCCAAATACGGGATTTAGCATAGAATTCTTGGGTTCACCACTGGTAGTGCTAGTAACAACAAAGCCCTTACTGAAGCATTGAACAACGAGTTAGGCTCACTATCAATTGAATGGTCCCCGATAGAAAACTATATTCCATGTATGGCACATGTTGTTCAGCTTGTTCATGCTGCATTTATGAGTTCACTCAAGGTGAAATCAAAGAATAGTCATATGCCATCTGGCTTTAAGGTAGATTATATCGATAAGGTTATGAGGTTGGATAATGGCTTTCACAAAACTATAGTAAAGGTAATATCTAAGACCCATACCCTGGTAATAGTTTCATAATTTGTGAATTACACATACTCAGTGCATACACACCAACACATTCGTACAGCTTCATATGCCCAAATTGAATACCTTTAAGTGCAAAGTAAGAATATGAATCTACCGTATGATGAAGCTTATATTCAAAATGTGAACTACGGTGGCTCGATCACTACTGCTATGTGGAAAATACTACGGAAGTACGAAGTGGTTTCCGTGGCACGCTAAGCAAGGAGAGGTATGTATGAGAGCAGATTGGTAGGAGTTATGGTTCTTATTCTATCTAAGCCAGGTAGGTGGTAACCGCCGTATTTATACAAAAGTGCATCCTCCACGCAGGTCAGATAAACATAGGGAAAACATAGTAAGAACCCTAAGTGCAAACTGTGTTTGACCCTGATATCCTACCAAGAAAATCCCAAATAATATGCATAATTCTGAGATGGTGGGAGGGAAATATTATGAAAGAATATGATCTATATGACCAAGAACAATGCATAAAAGATGCATAAAACAAGCGTAAAATCCCAAACACCAGATAAGAAAACACATATGAAAATCTTCCAACATAACCTGTTCAATACCGTGAAATATAGAGATATATATGTCCTAGCTGTAGTAATATAAGCGGTGTCCAGGTAAACCGAAACCTAAACCAAGTAAGAGAATATTCTATATTATCAACGATACACCAAAAGGAAATTAAATAGAAAATTTCAACACTTCCCCACATTATCTACAGCCCAAGAGTCCAACTATTCGTTCATGTACTGGTTTGGCTAGGATTTTGGGGCAGATGTCGGCGAGGTTATCGACAGAGTTGACCTTAAGCAGCGTGAATAAACCATCTTTCAAGCAGTCCCGAGTCTTGAAGTAGTGGACTGGATATGCTTAGTTCTGAGGTTAAGCAGTGGGTTGTCAGCGAGAAGGTTTGCACCGGTGTTGTCTGCATGCATAGCGATTGGTACATTGAGGCGAAGATCGGAGAGACCTTTAATGAGCCATTGGGTTTGGCGTGTTCCGTGAGACATGACGACAAATTCAGCTTTGGTAGTGGGACAGCGACCGAGGATTGTTTTTTCGAATAGCAGGATATACTGGAGTTGTTAAACATAACAACATAACCTGAAAATGACTTTCTGGTATCGACACATCCTGCATAGTCAGCATCCGCATAGATATCGATTGCGTTGGTTGCTTTGTGTAGGTAATATAGGCCTAGTGATTTGGTTCCGTTAACTTATCTAAGTACGTGTTTAGTAGCCTTCAAATGTTGTTCGGTCGGGCAAGAAGAAAATTGAGAGAGAAATGAAATAGTATACGCTAGATCGGGTCTTGTACCAGTGGTCTGGTATAGGAGCGAACCTATCATGGATTGGTAGAGAGTCTTTTCTGCTGGAGGTAGTTCCAGCGTTCCATTGGTAAGTTCGATAGCTTTTAGTAAAGGTGTGGATACTGGTCGAGATTGCTCCGTATTGAATCTAGAGAGAATTTGGTCGATTTAAGCCTGCTGGGAGAGAGCAATACCGTCTGTTGTATAGGTTATATGTAGGCCAAGTAGGTAGGATGCTTCCCCAAGGTCCGAAATCTCAAATGCCGTTTCAGGTCTTTAATGAGTCGAGTAAGGTGAGGAGTATCGGCCGAATATATGGCAATGTCATCCACGTAAAGGGAGATCTAGCAGTCGTATTTAGCATGGACGAACATGCATGGGTCAAAGTTTGATGCAAGAAAGTCTTTGGAGGTCAAGAATCTGGCGAAAAGTTCATACCATTCATTCGCAGATTGCTTAAGTCCATACAGGCATCGCTTAAGCTTCCATACCTGGTTTCCGTCACTGAACCCTGGAGGCGGCCGCATGTAAACTTCTTCTTTCAATTCACCGTAAAGGTATACCGATTTGACATCAAATTGTCTCGGTCGCCATTTATTTTTGGAGCATATCGCGAGGCGGAAGCGGAGTGACTTGTAACGTATGATTGGGGCAAGTGTATCTTCAAAGTCGAAGCCAGGCGCTTGTGAATACCCCTTGGCGACACATCTTGCCCGATATCTTTCTAGTGTCCCATCAGCGTTCCTTTTACTCTTGTAGACCCACTTACTCTCAACGATATTTCTTCCTATAGGTTTATTGACAACCTCGAAGGTTTGATTCTTTCTCAGAGTGTTGATCTCTTCATCCATTGCCAGGATCCACTTCTCCTTAAGCGAGCTGTAGACAGCTTGGCTGTAGGTTGTTGGATCTTCATCAGGAAGGGTACTTGATGCGAACTTTAAGGTTGTACGGTGGCCGAGTTGTTTCTCGTAGCTGATGGCAGGTTAGTTGGAGATTCTTGCTGATTTTCGCATGGGTCCAGTGGATGAATTTATTACATCTTGTATCCCAGTAGCGAAAGAATCTTTGGTATCAGGGGCGGAAGGTTCTATAACCGAGTTTCGTTCTTCATCGTAAAATGAAAGCTCAGTTGGACTAGCCAAAACGGGTTTAGTCATCTTTTCATTCTGTATCGTTGAATGACACCCTGGTGAGGGAGTCGGAAAATGGCTTAGTCGATATTCCTTCTGCATCGTAGAATGAAACCTTGGTCCCTTGTGATGAAGAGGTCGTGACCCACTTTGGTTCCGCAGCGTGGAGTGAATCCTTAGTGCTGGGATCTGTCAAAGTAGGTATAATCAGGTCCACCTTTCGTTCTTTGTCGTAGAATGAAATTTTGGCGACCCAATTGATCTGTCGCGTTTCTGTAACTTTGTGTTGCGACGGTAGATATATCCGGTATATCTTGTTGGACGATGTGTATCCAAAGAGATAGCCTTCGATTGCCCTAGGTGAGAGTTTCGTCCCTGCTAGTCTTTTCCCCTCTGCTATGTGGACGAAACACCTGGTGCCATACTGGCATAATTGGTTGATTGACGGTTTTTGATTATAGAGAGATTCATAGGACGTCAATTTTCCTATGGATCGGTTTGGGAGTCTGTTCCGAAGGTAGACTGCAGTGGCTATGGCTTCAGCCCAGAGGGCCAGTGGTAGGCCTGTCAACATGAAGCGAATCATGGTGATTATCATTCGGTTATATCTTTCAGCAAGGCCATTTGATTCATGGGAGGAGGCAGGGGTGAGTTCATATTTAATACCATGTTTTTCTAACAATTCTACCATAGTGGCATGAACATATTCTCCTCCGTTATCAGTCCTGAATCGCTTGATTTTGGCGTTGTCTTGGGTATGACGTTCTTGGATGAATTTGATAAACACTTTGATAGTATCGGATTTAGCATGGATGGGATAAACCCAAGCGTATCTAGTGTTGTCATCAATACACGTAATATAATAGTTGGATTTACCAAGGGATTCCTTGGAGAACTTTCCCCTGAGGTCCGTGTGGATCAGTTCAAAGGGTTTATTGCATCGTTCCTCTAGTAGTATTGATGCAGGCTGTCGCTTTATTGACTTGGACGTGATGCATATTTCGCATTTCCAGTCTTTCGGAACTTTGGGGAAGTATGGCTCGTTCAGGTAGTTGTCGCTTTTGAGGTAATCGGCAGAGGGGTTACCAAGGGCTTCATGCCAGTCTTGGCATGTCATTCTCTATGCTGAATCTTCTTTCTCTTGCACAACATAATCCTGTCCATCGAGCTTGCCCCAAATAACGTATTTTTTATTTTCTCCCAAAATATACATATCCTTTCCAGAGCTAGGCAAAGAGAAACTCTTTCCCAAAGAAACAATAGCGCGCCATGACAACAGGTTACATAAACCTAACTTGGGAACTCAAAGGACTCGTTTCAGGTGCACCGTAGATGTCAGGCCAGTAGAGGTTTTAGCCAAAATCTTAACTGTCCCATGACCACATGACTCTATTACCGAGTCTTGCCTAAGCGAATGGTGCCTTTGTGTGATTCGAAGTTTATAAGAAGGTCTAAATTGTTGGTCATGTGTGAGCTGGCGCCTGTATCAATAACCCAGCGGGGGTCGGGGTTCTTGGTGGTAGCGGAGCGGAGGGAGGATAGTGTACGGACCGGATCGGATATCTCTTCCATTCCAATCTGAGCCATGTTACTTGCTTTCCTATCCTTCTTCTTCAGGTTGTTGGATTTGAGTCTTGCACACTCATTCCAGGTATGGCCGTTACAGTTAGCAGTAGGGTAATGCTTTTTGCAGTAGGTGTATTCCTTAGGGTTGGCCGACCGTGCCTGGGATTGGATGTTCCTTCGCAGGTCCTTCCCTTTTCCTCTGACGATAGCGCTTATATAAGCTTTGTCATCCATCGAATTAACTGTGGTTGAGGTTTTCAAGTCTAACAGTTTGTTGTAGACATGATCATAGGTAAGGTCCTCCTTAGTCTGAAGGTTATCGACAATGTTATTCATCGATTCAAGGAGGGAGCGGAGGAGGATGGCGGCTTAGGCTTCTGGTGACTGGAATACTGACTTGAAGACAAAAGGGAGTTGGTATCGGTCGGTACCAGCAGCCGAGGAGCAATGAAGTAGAATATAGTTCCAGAGAGTATCGTAGGTGTAAATATGGTCCGATATTGGGTCCATAACATTGTACATGGAATCGAAGACTTTGTTAAGTTGGCTGAAGAAGGAAGAGGTGTTTTCTCTAGCAAATTTATCCTCGAGGGCGGTCCATATCCTAGGTGGGGTTTTATGGGTAGAGAGGAGGATTAACCATTGTGAGTCAATGGTTTGGAGGAAGTATGTCAATGCATACTGGTAACGGTCTTGGAAATTTCCATCGCGCTGTCTTCCTCTTCATCAATATCATCCACAGTTTCTTCTCCTATAACAATCTTCCAGCAGTTGAACAGTTGGAGAACATATTGTGATATATCTCACCATGAACGATAGTTTTCCGAACCAGTCAGCTTTGGGATGTAGCTGAGTTTGTAGTTGGGAGCATAATCTCTTTTGGTACTGTGTATGTGTCTATCTGGAGTTGTGGTAGTGGGTGCACCACCTGGTGGAGAGGGATCTGGTTCCGCAGGGGCGACTCGCTTAGATGTTGAGCGACCGCGACCGGAATGTGTAGATACTGCAGGAGGATCAGTTGATGTCGACATGATGGAGGATTATCACAAGGGTCTGTTGATAGCGTGTGAGCGTATTTCTTATAGAGCAAGAAAGGCCCGGGCTCATAACCTGTTAAAAATGTGAACTCCGGTGGCTCGATCGTTACTGGTATGTGGAAAATACTACGGAAGTACGAAGGGGTTTCCGTGGCACGCTAAGCAAGGAGAGGTATGTATGAGAGCAGATTGGTAGGAGTTATGGTTCTTATTCTATCTAAGCCAGGTAGGTGGTAACCGCCGTATTTATATAACAGTGCATCCTCCACGCAGGTGAGATAAACATAGGGAAAACATAGTAAGAAACCTAAGTGCGAACTATGTTTGACCCTGATATCCTGCCAAGAAAATCCCAAATAATATGCATAATTCTGAGATGGTGGGAGGGAAATATTATGAAAGAATATGATCTATATGACCAAGAACAAGGCATAAAAGATGCATAAAACAAGCGTAAAATCCCGAACACCAGATAAGAAAACAGGTATTTAAATCTTCTAACATAACCTGTTTAATACCGTGAAATATAGTCAAATATATGTCCTAGCTGTAGTAATGTAAGCGGTGTACAGGTAAACTGAAACCTAAACCAAGTATGAGAATATTCTATATTATCAATGATACACCCAAAGGAAATTAAATAGAAAATTTCAACAGCTTAAAGATTTGGAGAACGAAAGATGATATCTAATTTTTATCTGAATTGTTCCTAGATACTATACCCGAATAGTTGAACAGAGAATGCTAATCAGGTGGTGTTTACATTAGCACCAGAAAATGAGTATTGCTATTGGAGCTTCAGCTCAGTGGTGGCAGCGGTTGATACTCATACAGATCAACAGGGTCAACATCCCCTCTATGCTCATTTATGATGTCAAAACACGGTGGAACTCAACTCTAAACATATTGGAGAGATCTGTGTGGTTGCGTGAATACACGAAGGATTGGTTATAAACTTATTTTGAGTTTGCATCACTGTAGTCCACCCTCAAAGAATGGAAGCAGGTTGAGTACATCTTGGAAGTATTGTAGCCCATCCGGGTTTGGACCCTGTATATATCAAAAACACAGGGTGGTACAATTCATTCCGTATTTCAAGTTTATCAAGACATCTTTGATTATTTAGAAATGCAAATTGTAAAGTTGAAATGCAAGTGGATGCAGGGGAAGGTTGACTCTGTGAAGGTTTGCTAAGAGCAAAACTAAAGGCAGCAGTTTAATATGGTAAGACTGAAAACTCAAGAGGCCTTCTGCTCAGCATTAGGGCTTGTCTCAACCCGTATTGCAAACTAGACCTGTTTTAAGAATGGGATTTAGATGATGCTGCATGTGAGACCGATTATGAGAAGTCATATAAAAAGGGGTTTATTGTATATTATTATCTTCACTATGCACCAATAAATGCCCGGTGTCCTGATATGGCAATTCTATGTAGCCATCTAAATAGTCGATCTAAGCATTCTAGCAAATTGTGATTGGGAACTATTGTGATCAATGAGGCACTTGCGTATCTCGAATCGGAATCTGAGGTCAAACCTCCGGAGCCAGCTACCAGAACCTTGCATTCCATACCTGAACAAACCCAGCCGGGATCTTCTACAAGGAAAATATGTTGTAGTGGTAGAGGATTAATGCGGGGAGGTTCTTGAATTTAGCCTCGATGGCTAAGGATATTCTTACAGTCCAAGGAGGCAGTATTAGTGTTGAACGGGTATTTAGCATGGCAAGTGTTGTAGTTCCATATCACCAATCCTATTTCAAAAGTAATACAATTATGGTCTCAATGCTTGTGAAATCATATGAGTATGAAGAATTATGACCAGAGCTAGCAAATTATGACAGTGTACGGGAGGCAGCACAGTTGGAAGAAATGACAGCAATTGAGGATTATCGTGATTGGTCAAATAAGCAGTACCAGACTGATGAGGGAGGTTATGACTGTATCTCTGACAATGACAAGTTACAAAAAAGGAAACAGCATAGTCTTTTGTTGATCAGGATCAAAGACAGGCGTTTGGAAAAGAGCCAAGGCCCATCCTACCGGATGATGGCTTGGTTGAATCTCTATACGCACACCCTCCGCTAGATCAAGGCCAACATGGTGGTGAGCAATTGGCAGGCCCAGAAGAGTCAGGGGGTGACTATGGAATCTCGGACAGGGCGGTGAACATGTATGTTGGGTCCGACACTGAGGAAGTGGAAGAATCCCAGGAGCAAGAGCCTGAGATTACGGGATGAGTTACTGACCTTGACAACAATGACAAAGTGGATAACATAAATGTTGCCAGTAAAGATCCAAGGGGCTAGCAGGAAGAGGTTTGCCCTGAGGAGTATGTTTATCTGGACCCTCCCGAGTTAGTTCTTATGGTGGTAAGGGTGGCCTGGAGAAAAGGAGAGGAGGGGGGTAAGGGCATTGGAGTTATAACAAGAAAGCGTGCTGGGATAAGTAGGAAAGCAAAGAAAAGGTCCAGATTAAACTAGGTTAAAATCTGCTACGAAATAATTCTACATTGACAGCACTCAATTAACGGCAATTAGGCTTCAAGTGTATAGTAGTTTTATTGCCACTGAGCTATACCCACAACCCCCAAGGTGCACAGATAAGAAGATATGTGTCAAGCTTCAATAGAGGGGTAAACATCAAGTGAATCATAGAAGTAAAATCACCTGATCACAATTTATACGGCCGGAAATGCTATGGATATAAAATCATGCAATTAAATTATATGTAGAATAATAACATAAGCACAAAATCATGCGGTGAGAATAATCATAGGTGCCAAATTACATGTTCAGAGATGCAATTGAGGTTGTACTTGTAGATATCATATGCACATATTTATATGTATAGTTCATACGCACAAAATCATACACCTAGAAAATCATATGCCGAAAAATTGTAAATGCTATAAGAATGAAATTGTAGTAGAAAATCAAGATAATACACACCTACTTGCAGGTTAGTTGCTACAGTTTCAACCTGTCATGTGACTGTTCGCTAACCACCCTCACGCACTAGTTTCTATTCCCCCAATTCCCCTTTTCCCCTATTCCCCTATCCCCCT
>QFET01018958.1:2146-23985 GCA_003316355.1 Tuber calosporum | reverse complement strand
AAAAAAAAAAAAGAAAAAGACACCGATAGCTAGCTCTTAACACAACCACCTTAGTTACTTCCCATGTTATATTTTGCCAATTAGTTCAATCTATACTTTACTCTTATTACAGCCAACCGTTTATATCACCGACGAAATGGTGATTCAAGGAACGTATCGCTAAGGGGCAGTCACAAGGGCTAGTAGTGAGAGGACTCAGCGTGCCTAGGCAACCTAAGGCTACAAGACCTGACGAGCGGTAAGACCAGCCGTACGTATCGTTACCTGTTGTTGTTGAAGAAAATAGTGTGCCTTGTGGGTTCGACCAGGGATAGGTTTGTAACATTTGGTTGCGTCTTTTGCAACACTTAACGAATACAAAACGGATTCACCTACAGATACAGAAGTACCAGACTTCAACGATCCACAGGCTTTCTTAGGACTACAAGCAGAACTGGGACAAGCTCTAAATGAGATATCGCAAGAACGATCTTCAAGACCTCCAAGCCCGGTCACCCTGGAAGCGAGATCGAGATCACGGTCAGTAAGCTCGGAAACATCTCCAATACACTGGATGTCGAGGGCAACAGGACCAGCGGATACGATAACTCTTACCAGAGAACAACTCCCAGAGTTGATTAGAACAGTACAAGATAATCGAGAGGAACAGACCGTGCGGAGGCCAAAAATAAAAACCCCAGATACCTTCACTGGAGACCGCACCAAACTACGAGTATGGCTAGTCAACTGGCAATGTACTACATTGTACTAGGATGGGGAGAGAACGAATACGAATTAAAAGTGGACTTTGCCAAATCCCTATTGAGGGAATCTGCAGGCAAATGGATTACTCCCTACTTGGAAGGAAAGACCCCAGCCACCTGGAAGGGCTGGGCAGAATTTCAAGCAACCCTAGGCATTCAATTTGGTAATTTGGATGCCAGGGAAACGGCAAGATATAAGATCGAGAAAATAATGCATGGGAGCCGGAATGTGATTGATTTCGGGAATGAGTTGCGACTATTGGCAAGAGAGGCAGAATATGACGAAGCAACCTTGGGAAGGGCCTTCCTACGAGGCTTACACGAAGACATTCAGAACCCATGGGCCATGAAGGCTCAAGACTTCACAACTACTGAGGAAATGGCGGTATGGGCCAATAATCAGGAAAACCTCTTGGACGTTATCAAACATGTGCATGGAAGGTCAAAGACCAAAACCTATGACAATGTCAGAAATTACGACGGCACGTTCAAGACCCAACGACCAATTTAGTCTCGATGAGATCCAAAGGAGCTAGATGCGACTAGGCGAAGGCAAGCTCTTGACATATCAAAAACCGATTATTG
The DNA here is from genome assembly GCA_003316355.1 of Tuber calosporum. Classification (NCBI taxonomy): domain Eukaryota; kingdom Fungi; phylum Ascomycota; class Pezizomycetes; order Pezizales; family Tuberaceae; genus Tuber; species Tuber calosporum. The sequence goes on along the minus strand of QFET01018958.1, from coordinate 22,657 downwards.
GAGGAGAAGAAACAACGATCTGTGTATGGCATGTGCAAAGCCAAGACACATGATAAGAAAACTGGACCAACCTGAAAGAGGAGAAAGAATACACGGCGAGGACAGTCAGTAGAGTTCAGAACCCATGATGGAAACAAAGAACAACGATCCGCAAAATGGACCTCGAATGTGAAAAGACTGAGGAGGGCAAAGACGAAGGTCCCCAGGAAGCAGTGGTCTGAGGGACAAGGGGATAAAGAAACCCATCGAGATACGAAACTTCTACGCAGCACTGAACAACCCAGAATCATAGGAACACGAAAACGACCATGTCATGGTAAATAAGCGACTACATGGCTGAGAAAAGATTATCAGCATCAACAGGATGATTGACTCAGGAGCGACTGAGGACTTTATTGATAACGAGGTATGCGAAAAGTACGGCAGGCCTATGGGGAGAGCCAAACAACAATGAGAGATTTACCTGGCGGACGGCAAACTCAGCACGATTGGTCCTGTTACTCATACGATGACAGTACCTATGGACATTGGTAGCCATAGGAAAATGATTAGCTTCCAAGTGGCAAACTTACAAAACCATAAAGCAGTTCTGGGAATGCCATGGTTGAGAGAACATAGCCCTGCAATTGATTGGGGAAAGGGGACCATCACGTTTGATTGAGAGAGATGCACAACCTGGTGTTTGAAAGAGTCACCACGGGTCTTCACAGTCCCAGAAGCTAAAGCCCTAGAGGTGAACTTAGATATAAAGTTCTCAACTGTCCAGGCAAAAGAGGGTCAACAGATCCTAGTCAGAAGGTTGACTAATAAGGCGAAAATGCCAACAAAAGGCGCAGTACGGGCGGCAGGACACGACCTATACACTAGCAAAAGAGCAATGATACGAGTCAAAGGGCAAGAGGTCATCCGAACTGGAATAGCCATCGGATTACCACAGGGCACTTATGGGCGTATTGCACCACAAAGCGGGTTAGCAGTCAAGAACAGACTTACAAACAATGCGAGTGTAATAGATGCGGATTATACAGGTGAACTGCAGGTAGTAATGCTGAACCTTGGGGATGAATACTACACAGTCAACCACGGTGACAGGTTAGCACAACTAATATTTGAAAAATACATGAAAGTGGAATACGAGGAGGTCAAAGAACTTGTTCAAATATGTATGGGCACAATCGTATATCTATCGGAATATACTAATGCAATACTAAGCGAGTATTACGGGCACGCCTTGATGAGGAGTGGTTGATTTATGAAGCTAGATTGATAGGTAGTTTGTTCTATATTCTTCTAAGTGAGAAAAGTGGGCGGTAGCCCCTATATATACAAGAGTGCGCTCTCCCATTATCTAAAAGAATATAAAAAGGGAAAAATATAAGTACGAACGTGTTTTACCGTAATGTCAGTAGGAAAAACATAAGTGTGAACGTATTTGACCCTGAAAACCTGCCAAAAAAATCCCAAAAGTTTATATAAAACTAAAGTGGTGTGAGGGGTTTCGTTGTGGATGATAAGACATAAAGGACGGAACAATAACCGTTAAAATATGTGTTAAGCAAGCGAAATAACCCGAATACCAGATAAAGATATATACATAAGAATCCTTCTTGTAATAATGAAATATAACAGAAATAGACGCACAGTATGTCCTAGCTCCAGTAATGTATGCGGTGTAATAGGTATTGCCGAAACACTAACCAAGTAAGAGAATATACGATATGTTCAAGGAAATATTCATATAAAAACGAATAAGAAATTTCAACAGAACTTGCAAAGACTGAACAAGAAGACAAAGGATTCGGAAGTACGGACCACAACAGAGACCGGGACAGAAACGAATCTGGGGTTACCCGGGGAGAAAGAAAAACAGACCGGAAACGAATAGAGATCTGCAAGATCTCGGTTCATGCCTTGGGGAAGTTATATAGAAGAGGAGAGATCACAGGCATTCTCAAGTGGAACCAGGAGGATGGCCAATATGATTTGAAGGCAATGAATGTCAGTATCGAAGTGGCTATTAAGGCCAAAAAGTACCTAGGGAAGGAACCCTTGGAACAGATGATACCAGAGGTATATAAGCAATAGCTGGATCTCTTCGAAGAGAGAGAAAAGACCACGTTACTGCCTTACAGAGAAGGAGTGGACCACGAGAATAATCTAGAGAAAGGAAAGACAATCCCATCAAAGAGGTTATATCCACTAGGAGCGGCAGAACTGGAAGAATTGAGAAGTTATTTGAAACAGGATTTGGAAAGGGAATGGATACGAGACTCCTTTGCGGAAACAGGAGCACCCATCCTTTTCGTCAAAAAGAAAGACAGAAAATTACGACTATGTGTTGATTAATGAGGACTCAATGAAGTCACAAAAAAAGATAGGTATCCACTGCTACTCATCGGCGAAGCCTTAGAGAGGCTAAACAGGGCCCGATACTTTACGAAGCTTGATATTAAGGATACATACCACAATGTGCGAATCAAGAAAGGATATGAATGGAAAATTCCATTCGCGACACTATACGGAACTTACGAATACTTGGTTAAGCCATTCGGCCAGACCAACGCACCAGCAATATTCCAGAGATGGATCAATCAAACGTTACATCGATTCTTGGACCTATGCTACATAGTATATTTGGATAACGTACTGGTGTACACAGAAACAATGGAACAATAGCAGAAAGATGTAGGAAAGATCCTAGAAGCGATTGGAAAGTCCAGAATTAGAATCAAGCCAACTAAGTTTGAATTTCACAAGACAGAAGTGGAATAATTAGGATTTATTATTGACCAAGAAGGAGTCCGGAAGGATCTTATCAAGACGGCAGCCATATGGGAATGGGTAATTCCAAAGAACAAGACCGATATCCCAAGATTCATGGGATTCTGCAACTTTTACCGAAGATTCATCTAGGGGTTTAGCAGGACAGCCAAACCACTATACAATCTGACAAAGAAAAATGCCAAATGGAAGTTGGGTACAGCGGAAAACGAGGCGTTAGATACAATGGGACAAAAAATAACTTAGGCACCCGTACTGACCCACTACAATTTGGATAGACCGATCATGATCGAAACAGATGCATCGAAGTATGTCAGTTGAGGAATTTTATCGCTACAATGCGTAGATGAGAAATCCCGGCCGGTGGCATTCCGATCAAAGACAATGACGAATGCGGAATGCAACGATGAAATTCACCACAAAGAACAATTGGCCATAGTACAGGCACTCAAGGAATGGAGAAGATATGTGTTGGGAAGCCGTCACAAGACAAGGATTCTCACCGACTATAAGAACTTGGTTCCTTTCACCACAACAAAAGATCTTAATGAACGACAGATCCGGTGGAGCGAGAAGTTAAGCCAATACAATATACGGATCTAATATCGGCCAGGAAAGGAAAGCCGCAAACCGGACACATTGACAAGGAGAAGTCAAGATACGCCGGAAGAAGATGATGATAGGATCAAAGAGAAACAAAGGATCCTATTACCACAATTAAAATACTTTGAGGAGATAAGAATATGGGAAAAGGATACGATTAGCTTTCCTGGAGAAGAAATAATAAAACTTAAGGAACAAAGTGGGAAGGATCCTCACATACAAGAGATCAGGAAAGCATTAAAACATGGAACAAAAGAAATGAAGGATGTAGCCGTGGGGCTATGTCGATGGAAGGATCATTGCCTATGGTACTAGTACAAAATTTGGGTACCAGAAGAGGAAGAAATAAGAACAGAACTTATCAGAAGGAATCACGACATTTCGCAGGCTGGACACGGAGGAACTGCAAAAACTATGTAACTTATAAACTGCAGTTATTACTGGACTGGAATGCAAAGGACGATTAAGAGATATGTCAAAAATTGCGACATTTGTCAAAGAACGAAATCATCCCGACATGCTCTATATAGTCACCTACAATCAAACGAAGAACCAGATAAGCCATGGAAGTCAATATCTATGGATTTTATCACGTATTTACAAGAATCAGACGTCTACGATGCCATCTTGGTAGTCATTGACAGACTGACAAAAATGAGTCATTTTATTGCATGCCGGAAGGATATGACAATAAAACAATTCCCACAAACCTTTGCAAAAGATATCTATCAGTTACATGGATTGCCGCATGATATCATCACCGATAGGGGAACACTGTTCACCTCTGACCTATGGAAGGAGACAGCCTAGAGGTTGGGAATCGAAAGCAAACTAAGCACGGCTTACCACCCACTAACGGATGGACAGACCGAAAGAACCAATGCCATTATGGAACAATACCTGAGAGCTTACATCAATTATCAACAGGATAATTAGAACGAACTATTACCGCTTGCGGAGTTTGCATACAATAACAGACAACAAGAAACAATTAAGACAACACCCTTCATAGCAAACTACGGACAACACCCGAAACATGACGCAAGTAGTTATCTGATACCAGACCGGAAGATATCGACGAATGAAATAAACCAATGGCATGATACCATACGCCAGGAAATGGTGGCTGCACAACTTCAACAGAAAGAAAATCACGATCGATACTGAAAACCCGATCCGAATTTGAAATCAGGTGATATGGTATGGTTCCTACCAAAGAATGTAAGGACCACAAGACCATGCAGGAAACTTGATTCCTGAAAGATGGTGCCCATTAAGATCTTGGCAAGAGTGGGAAACAGTGCATATAAGCTGGACTTTCCCCCATCGATGAGAATACACAACACCATCCACATCTCACTTCTCGAACCCTACCAAGACCAAAGATTCCCATCAAAGATTCAGTCACGACCACCACCCATGGAAATAGAAGGCGAAACAGAATACGAACTTGAAGAAATAGTCGATTCACGACTAAATTATGGAAGATACCAATATTGAGCAAAGTGGACAGGATATTCTCCGTATCATGATAAATTTTGGTACCCAGCGGAAAACTTCGACCAAGCGGAAAATACAATCAAACACTTTCACGAACGATACCCAGATAAAACTGGGCTGGGAAGAAATCAAACAGAAAGCAATGAACGACAGTTGGGGAGACCCAATGCGAGAAATCCCTCCAACTAGCACAGGTTATGCGACAGTAGAGGACCGGCAAATGGCATCAGAACACAACGCGATAAGCTGGACAGCATGCTATGAGAAGCACTGCAACGTGTATATTAGAGACAACGAAGGGGCCAGTCACTTGCCAAAACAACCACACCCGGAAACGAGATGGGAGAAGTGTTACAGAAATAATTGTCGAGCCCACCGGGATGCAAAGATCCAGGCAGGATACTACCCCAAGGCATAGGGTAAAAGAGAAGACCTGAGCAGGAAGGATGCTCAGCGCACGAAAGCCAGGAGGGGAAGGTTGGAGAGGGGCGAGGAAACCCAAAACGATGATAAAGAAAGCCAACACACGTAGGCATGAATTGAATACTTCCAAAGAAAGATTTCGGGTTTGGAAATACAACTGGATGAAGCCCAAGGAATGATTAGACCACAGAAGGAGACCCTCGAAGCGCAACAAGCCACCATTGCGCACCAAAAACCAACTATCGAGGTGGCAGACCTGACATTGGAGATGGTCAGGAAACAGTTACGCACAACAGAACAAAATTTACAGATGTTCTGTCACGACGCGAGAAGATTTGGGAACCAAGTAATGAAGCTTGGTGAATAGCTTGATGGGACTCAAGCTGAAGAGAGAGAGGAGCAATTGTCACAAATCGTGACTTAGCAATATGGAATGTTGCACATGAGTCACGATTTATGAGATCATTTTTGCTTATGATGTTTGGTTTGATTTATGTTTATGGTTTCATGACTCATAGTAAAGTTACCAGGGTTAGGGTTGTGGGAAGAGCACCTATATAAGGAGGGTCACAGACACAGATAGCTAGCTCCTCACACAACCACCTAAGTTACTACATATGTTATATTTTCCCTATTAGTTCAATCTATACTTCACTCTTATTACGACCATCCAGTTATATCTCCGACCAAAAGGTGATTCAAGGAACGTATCGCTAAGGAGCAGTCGCAAGGGCTAGGAGTGAGAGGACTCAGCGTTCCCAATGCGACCTAAGGCTACAAGACCTGACTAGCGGTAAGACCAGCGGTACGTATCGTTAACCGTTGTAGTTGAAGAAGATAGTATGCCTTGTCTGGCAAACTAGGGATAGGTTTGTAACAATGGGTCGAAATTGGTAACCATAAGATCGAAGGATGTAAGGGTTATATATCAATTGTTGACACCAGAGTCGTGGGGATTGCTTTAGTCCGTATATCGCTTTGTTCATCTTCCACACTTTTCCTGGTATTCTATATCCTTCACGCATTTCGAGATATATTTCTGTATCGATATCTCAGTAAAGGAAAGCGCTTTTGATATCGAGTTGTTGTCTAGTGTAGCTCCGGTGAACCGCTATACTCAGTAATACTCAAAGGGATTCAAGTCTTGCGACCGGTTCATAGACTTCTTCAAAGTCTTCTCCCAGTATTTGACTGAAACCTTTTGCACAGTATCTTCCTTTTCGTCGTTCGATGCTTCCATCTTGTTTCACTTTTGCCTTGTAAACTCATCTTCCTTTGATTCCCTTCTTATCTATTGGTTTGTCCACAATTTCTCCTACTTCCCTCTTTTCCAATTCCTTCATTTCTTTATCCATAGCATTGATCCATTCTTCTCTTTCTGTCGATACCATAGCTTCCTTGTAGGAGGTAGGGTCAGGTATATGATACATCAATCCGGCAGTATGGAGTTGAAACTGTGAGAGTAACTCTTCGCATTCCTGTATTTCCTGTCGGATTTGATCATACTTTTCCCTACCATTCTCTGGTTTGTCGAGTTCTTTGCGCAGGACTTTGATTTCCTTGTTGACATGTGTTTGGAGGAGTTCTGATCCTTATTCGGTCAATTTAGGTTGTTGTCTTTCGCGAACAGTGACATTCAGATAAATCGTTCCTGTTCAGGGAGATTTCTGGATGGTCGTTGGTGTATCCTCGAAGGAGCCTAGAATGGTTTGTTGTTTAAGAGGTGTTGTTAGTATTTGTTGAGGTATAGGTTCAACATTTTCGGATAGTTTTGATGTTGCGGGGGTGTGATGATATTCAAATAAAATACCTTTAATCTTCTCAAACTTGACATCCTTGGCTTCGGTTACTGTGTATCTTCCAGGTATATAGAATCGATACACAGTAGTATTTGAAGTGTAGCCTACTAAATAACCTTGTTCTATTATTGGATCTAATTTGCCTCGTTTTTCAGAGGGTATATGTATCCTTGCTGATATGTACCATGGATGCAAGTGGTCGATAATCAGTTTCATTTTGTATAGTCTTTCGAACGGTCTAGTTTCGATTGTTGTATGTCATCGTCTATTGTATAGGTAAACAGCAGTTGAATATGCTTCTCCCCATAAGAATTTCCTGTTGGATGGTAACATACATCTTACTATCGTAGTAAGAGTTTGATTTATCCGTTCGGCGACTCCGTTTAGTTCAGGGTAGTGAGGTGGTGATGTAGTATGTATTACTCTGTTGTTGTTGAAAAAATCTTTCACTCCCTGGTCAATGTACTCAGTTCCATTTACACTATGAAATCTTTTGATCCTTGTTTAAAATTGTGTTTGAACCAGTTCCCAGAAGTGTTTGATTACAGTTGCAGCTCCGTCCTTAGTTCGTAGAAGGTATATCCAAAAATATCTTAAATAATCATGGACAAATGTCATATAATATTCGTTTTGTCCTAGCGTTTTTTATGATATTTGTCTGCTTAGGTCAGAATGAACCTTCTCGAATGGTTTGGTAGTCTTAATACCAATTGACGGTGGTAACAAATGCATTGATTTTTGCGTTTGGCAGGTATCGCATTCGAAATTCTTAGGTGGAGCGATGGGAGACGAGTCTTTGTGACTGTTAGGCACATGTGTATGAGGCACTGAATTCAGTACTGCATTCATACGAAAAATGCGCTGAAAACCTACTCATACCCCTCCGGCCCTGCTGTGGGGCCCGCACGTCACCTGCGGCACCTACGGCAAACAGGTCCCCTCACTAAATAGTCATATATTTGCGCCCACATCGTAACGCCATATATATCATCACCGTCGGTCCGACCGGATGCTGTTCACCGGGTATATGAAGGGGCAGACTCGGCTGTGCCCATGCAACTTGAATCAAGTGCATCCGACCAGAGACTGCAGTGTTATGACTATTCCCGTACAGCCTTTGCTAAGGGTGGTCAAAGGTGACAGGACGCTCAGAACGAAATCGAGAATATGTTCAGTGGGTTCCAGGAAAATACTGAGAACATACTTAGACCCTGATAGCAAGCCTAGAAAGGTCCATAGACCTATCGGAACAAGTCGATAAGGAGCGGCGGAGCCAAAACGATATGGTATTGGTCCGATCGTGATCTCCTGCCATCCAGAAAGCCGTCTGCAAGCTGCCGGTAGTATCGGGAGGAAGCATATTGGTCGACAACCATGCTGGCCACTTGGTGTTCTAAGAAACCATTGGTAGATCCTATGATGGACTGCTTGGTTCAAATGGCAGAAGAAGGAACAACGTCTCTGGCTGATAAGGGTACCACACCCTCTGAGAAAGCTAAGCTCTGATGTGTCCGTAAGCCATGTGGGGAACCATATTCTCAGGGTCAAATCGCCTTCGCACTTGGATCATCAAGGATAGGTTGTGACAGAAAGTACATTTTTGTGTAGAAATTAGTTGTAGTCCACACACACTCAGACGCGGGATATGAATATCGAAGTGCCTCCCAAGCTTTAGCTTTCATCAAGCAACAGAGAAGAGATCTTATCAATGTTATAAGTTTTTACACAAAAATCTTTACCTACGAGCCTTCCTAGACAATCTCCGTTTACAAAGAAACATTTAAGCCTACATCGATTGGCTGGCCCTTAGAATCAACTACCCTTAACAGTAACATTCCTTGATTACACTTGGATGTCCAAGACTCTGATGCAACTTCTCGTACCGTGTAATAAAAGAAAAATCATTAGATAATAAAACATGCCACAGTCCATTTTGCTTCTTTGCTGCCATGAAACCTTTTCCTCCTCTTTTGTAATCCCTTTTTACTCCTTTGACGTTAACTTCTACTCCTGCATCGTCCAATCGAGACTCTGAGACCGAGGAATATGTTACAAACCGGTCCCTAGTCTGCCGGACAAGGCACACTATCTTCTTCAACTGCAACAGGTAATGATACGTACCGCTGGTCATACCGCTCGTCAGGTCTCCTAGTATTACGTCGCCATGGGAACGCTGAGTCCTCTCACTCCTAGCCCTTGCGACTGCTCCTTAGCAATACGTTCCTTGAATGACAGTTTGGTCGGTGATATAAACGGATGGTCCTAATAAGAATAAAGTATAGATTGAACTAATAGGTAAAATATAACATAGGAAGTAACTTAGTTGGTTGCGTGAAGAGCTAGCTATCTGTGTCCGTGACCCTCCTTATCTAGGCACTCTTCACACAACCCTAACCCTGGTGACTTTACTATATGAGTCACCTCGTTACTAAGACTCCCGTGTTAGTCATAGTATATCAAATATCCTATGTCTCATAATTTGAGTCATAGTATACAATCCCCATAGTGCCCAATTTCCATCAAAGGTCATGTGCGCTAATCGCGTCACATGCGTGAAACCCCAGACTCATACTTGTAGTCAGGTGCGAAAGTCATAACATCATATGACTTCACAATCGTGAGTCATGAAACCATAAACATAAATCAAATCAATTATCGTAATCATAAATGATCTCACAAATTGTGAGTCATGTGAAACATTCCATTTTGCAAAGTGACGATTTGTGACAATAGCTCCTCTCTCCACTCAGCTTGAGTCCCATCAAGGTATTCACCAAGTTTCATTAATTGGTTCCCAAATCTTCTCGCATCGCGACGGAACTTCCGTAATATTTGTTCAGTTGTCCGTAACTGTTTCCTGACCATCTCCAATGTCAGGTTTGCCACCTCGATAGTTCGTATTTGGTATGCAATAGTTGTTTGTTGCGCTTCGAGGGTCTCCTCCTGGAGTCTAATCGTTCCTTGTGCTTCATCCAGTTGGATTTCTAAACCCGAAATTTTTCTTTGGAGGCATTCAATATCTGCCTGCGTGTGTTGGCTTTCGGTATCATTGTTTCGGGTATCCTTGCCCCTCTCCAACCGTTCCCATCTGGCTTCCTTGCACTGAGCATCCTTCCTGCTCAGGTCTTCTCTTTTACCCCACGCCTTGGAGTAGTATCCCGCCCGGATCTTTGCATCACGGTAGGCTCGACAAATATTTCGGTAGTACTCCTCCTATCTTGTTTCTGCATGAGGTTGTTTTGGCCAGTAACTGGCCACTTCCTAGTCGCCTCTATGGACGTTACAATGCTCGTCATAGCATGCCGTCCAGCTCATCGCGTTGTGTTCTGCTGCCCTTTGCCGGTCCTCTACCGTCGCATAGCCTTGGCTAGTTGGAGTGACTTCTCACATTCCAGGCAAGTAATAACTGCGACTGATGAGGTCCATGGTCTTTGCTCTCCCTCCATGTCCTGCTTGTAGACTGTGGTGATTTTTTCTGATAAGCTCTGTCCTTATCTTTTCCTCTTTTGGTACCCAAATCTTGTTTTTGTACCATAGGCAGTCATCCTTCCATTGACATAGCCCCAGGGCTACATCCTTCAATTCTTTTGTTCCTTGTTCCAATGCTTTCCTTATCTCTTGTATATGAGGGTCCTTCCCACTCTGTTCCTTAAGATTTCTTATCTCTTCTCGGGGAATGCTAATCGTATCCATATCCTGTATCCTTATCTCCTCAAAGTATTTTTCTTGTAGTAATAGGATCCTTTGTTTCTGTTTGATCCTGTCGTCATCTTCTTCTGGTGCATCTTGACTTCTCCTTGTCAATGCGTCTGGCTTGCCACTTTCCTTTCCTAGCCGATGTTCGATCCATCTATTGAATTAGCTTAACTTCTCGCTTCACCAGATCTGTCATTCATTAAGATCTTTTGTTGTCGTGAAAGGGACCAAGATCTTGTAGTTGGTGAGGATCCTTGTCTTATGATGGCTTTCCAACACATATCTTCTCAATTCCTTGAGTGCCTGTACTATGGCCAATAGTTCTTTGCTGTTAATATCGTAGTTGCATTCCGCATTCGTCATTGTCTTTAATCGGAATGCAACCGGTCGCCATTTCTCGTCCTCGCACTGTTGCGCTAAAATCCCTGAACAGACATACTTCATTGCATCTGTTTCAATCATGATCGGTCTTTTCGGATTGTAATGGGTGAGTACAGGTGCTGAAGATATTTTTTGTCTCATCGTATCGAACGCCTCTCTTTCCGCTGTACCCCACTTCCATTTTGCATTTTTCTTTGTCAGATTATATAGAGGTTTTGCTGTCATGCTAAACCCCTCGATGAATCTTCGGTAAAAGTTGCAGAATCCCATAAATCTTGGGATATCGGTCTTGTTCTTCGGAATCGCCCATTCCCATATGGCTGCCGTCTTGATAGAATCCATCCGGACTCCTTCTTGGTCAATAATAAATCCTAAGTATTCCACTTCTGTCTTGTGGAATTAACAATTAGTTGGCTTGATTCTGATTCTGGACTTTCTAATTGCTTCCAGGATCTTTCCCATGTCTTTCTGGTGTTGTTCCATTGTTTCTGAGTACACCAATACATCGTCCAAATATACTATGCCGCATAGTTCCAAGAATCAGTGTAACGTCTCATTGATCCATCATCGGAATGTTGCCGTTGCGTTGGTCAAGCCGAATGGCATTACCGAGTATTCGTAAGTTCCATATCGTGTTGCGAATGTAGTTATCCACTCGTCTCCTTTCTTGATTCGCACATTGTGGTATGCATCCTTAATATCAAGCTTCGTAAAGTATCGGGCACTGTTTAGCCTATCCAAGGCTTGCCCGATTAGTTGTAGTGGGTACCGATCTTTTTTCGTGACTTCATTAAGTCCTCGTTAATCCACGCATAGTTGTAATTTTCCGTCTTTCTTTTTGACGATAAGGATGGGTGGTCCAGTTTCCGCCAAGGAGTCTCGTATCTATCATCTTTCCATATTCTGTTTCAAATAACTTCTCAATTCTTCCAGTTCAGCTGCTCCTAGTGGATATAACCTCTTTGCTGGGATTGTCTTTCCCTTTTCTAGGTTAATCTCGTAGTCCACTCCTTTTCTTTGAGGCAGTAACGTAGTCTTTTCTTTCTCTTCGAAGAGATCCTGGTATTGGTTATATACCTCTGGTATCATCTGTTCCAAGGGTTCCTTTCCTTGGTACTTTTGGGACTTAATAGCCAGTTCGGTACTGACATTCATTGCCTTCAAATCGCATTGGTTGTCCTCCTGGTTCCACTTGAGGATGCTTCTGATCTCTTCTTTTCTGTAGAACTTCCCAAAGGCTTGAGCCGAGATCTTGCCGATCTCTATTCGTTTCTTGTCCTTTTTTGTTTCTTCCTGGGTACCCTCTAATTCGTTTCTGTCCCGGTCTCTTTTGTCTTCCGTACTTCCGAATCCTTTGTCTTCTCGTTCAGTCTTTGCAAGTACTTTGACTTCCTTGCATTCCCTGTCCAGGTATATTTCACATATCAGTTGTGCTATCCTGTCACCGGAGTTGACTGTGTAGACTTAGTCCCCGAGGTTCACCATTACTACCTTCAGTTTACCTATATAATCCGCATATATTACACCCGCATAAGTTGTAAGCCGGTTCTTGACTGCTAACCCGCTTCGTGGTGCAATGCGCCCATAAGTGCCCTGTGGTAATCTGATGGCTATTCCAGTTCGGATAACTTCTTGCCATTTAGCTAGTATTGTTACTCTTTCGCTAGGGTACAGGTCGTGTCCTGCCACCCTCAGTGAGCCCCTCGTAGGCATCGTTGCCCCTTTAGTCAACCTTTTGACTAGGATCTGTTTCTCCATTTTTGCCTGAACCATAGAGACCTTCATATCTACGTTCTCCTCCAGGGCTTCCGCTTCTGGGACTGTAAAGACCCTCAGTGACTCTTTTAAACACCAGGTCATGCATCTCTCACTATCAAACGTGATGGTCCCCTTTCCCCAATCAATTGTAGGGCTATGTTCTCTCAACTACCGATGTCGATAGGTACTGTCGTCATATGGGTTACAGGACCTATCCTGCTGAGTTTACCGTCTGCCAGGTAAATCTCTCGTTGTTGTTTGGCCTTTTCCATAGGCATGCCGTACTTTTCGCATACCTCTTTATCAATAAAGTCCTCAGTTGCTCCTGAGTCGATCATTCTGTTGATGCTGATAATCTTGTCTCTGCCATGTAGTCGCATTTTTACCATGACATAGTCATTTTCGTGTTCCTGCGATTCCGTGTTGTTTAGTGCCGCTGAGAAGTTTGTATCTCGATGGGTGTTTTTTCTCCTTGTCCCTCAGACCATGACTTACTGGGGACCGTCGTGTTTTTCCTCTTCGTTCTTTTCGCTTTCGAGGTCCATTTCGCGGATTGCTGTTCTCTGTTTCCATCGTGCGTTCTGAACCCTACTGACTGTCCTCGCCCGGTATTCTTTCTCGTCCTTTGGGTTGGTGCAGTTTCTCATCATGTCTCCTGGCTTTGCACATGCCATACACATATTGTAGTTTCTTCTCCTCCAATATTCGGTCTTTGATATATTAAGAGCTTGTCTTCGGATAGTCGCATCTAGGTCCATTGGATCTCCTCGAGACCCTGTAGTCATTGGGTCTTGAAGGTGCCGTCGTAGTTTCTGGCGTTGTCGTATGTTTTGGTCTTTTACCTTCCTTGCACATGTTTCATAACGTCCAAGCGGTTTTCCTGATTAATGGCCTATACCGCCATTTCCTCTGTCGTCGTGATGTCTTGCGCCCTCATGGCACATGCGTTCTGAATTTCTTCGTGTAAGCCTCTTAGGAAGGCCCTTCCTAAGATTACTTCATCGTATTCTGCCTCAGTTGCCAATAGTCGTAACTCGTTCCAGAAATCAGTCACATTCCAGCTCCCTTGCTTGATTTTCTCGATTTTATTTCCTGCCGTCTCCCTAGCATCAACGTCGCCGAAATGGATGCATAGAGTGGCTTGAAATTCTGCCCAGCCATTCCATGTGGCGGGTCTTTCCTTCCACATATGGAGTAATCTATTTGCCTGCTGATTTCCTTAGTAGGGATTTGGCGAAGTCCACTTTTAATCCGTCTTCATTTTCTCCCCATCCTAGTACTATGTAGTACATTGCAAGTTGGACTAGCCATGCTCGCAGTTTGGTACGGTCTCCTGTATATGTATCCGGGGTTTTGATTTTTGGCATCCGCACAATCTGTTCCTGTCGATTAACCTGAACCGTTCTGATCAACTCTTGGAGTTGTTCTCTCATGAGAGTTATCATATCCGCTGGTCCTGCTACCCCCGACATTCTGTGTATTGGGGATACTCCTGAGCTTACTGACCCTGATCTTGATCTTGCTTCCAGGGTGACTGGGCTTGGAGGTCTTGAGGATCCTTCTCGCGATATCTCGCATAAAGCATGTCCAAGTTCTGCTTGTATTCCTAAGAAAGTCTGTGGATCGTTGAAGTCTGGTACTTCTGTATCTATAGGTGAATCCGTTTTGTATTCATTAAGTGTCGTAAAAGACACAACCAAATGTTACAAACCTATCCCTAGTCTGCCGGACAAGGCACACTGTCTTCTTCAACTGCAACAGGTAACGATACGTACCGCTGGTCTTACCGCTCGTCAGGTCTCGTAGCCTTACGTAGTCATGGGAACGCTGAGTCCTCTCACTCCTAGCTCTTGCGACTGCTCCTTAGTGATACATTCCTTGAATGACCTTTCGGTCGGTGATATAAACGGATAGTCGTAATAAGAATAAAGTATAGATTGAACTAATAGGTAAAATATAACAAAGGAAGTAACTTAGGTGGTTGTATGAAGAGCTAGCTATCTGTATCCGTAACCCTCCTTATCTAGGCGCTCTTCACACAACCCTAACCCTTGTGACTTTACTACATGAGTCACCTCGTTACTAGGACTCCCGTGTGAGTCATAGTATAACAAATATCCTATGACTCATAATTTGAGTCATAGTATACAATCCCCATAGTACCCAATTTCCATAAAAGGTCATGTGTGCATATCGCGTCACATGCGTGAAACCCCTGACTCATACTTGTAGTCAGGTGCGAAAGTCATAACATCATATGACTTCACAATCGTGAGTCATTGTAACGGAATCCTATTATGTTTTTACTATTACTACTAACTTGATGTTGGTTATTACTTATTTGGGTTTATACCTGATAAGCGCTACTATTTGGTTGTTCCTTCCTACTTGGTTATGACTTCCTAACTGGTTATTCTTTCCTTGTTTCGCTTATCACTACCCCTCCTTGCTTCTACCCAGTTGGGTATCGCTATCCTCCTGCTATACCTACTGGATTTGTATAGTAGTAGCGATCTCTTGTTCCTTCCTGTTTGGATTCCATTACTTGTTTTGTTAGCTTCATCCTGTCGCTTTTAAGCCTCTGTTTTTGGAATATGGTTACCTTGGTATGCTGCCTCTGTTAGCATGTTTGTTGGACAGGATGTTTGCGCTTTTGTTTAGTTTTCCTAGCTACAATCTTTTGTATTTAAAGAGCCTACAATCCCTTATGGATTTGGACTCTCAAGCCTCACAGGACTATCATCTTTAATACTACAAGTTGAACGGTCACTCTATTAGTTCCATACCTTTTACCTTGTCTATTGAAGACCTATCCATCAACGCTTCTCCTCCTATCCTAATAGTATCTTCAGAGTCCATTTGGGATTCTCGAGATACTTGGGAGTAGGTTACAGTCATGAAACCAAAAACATAAATCAAACCAAACATCGTAATCATAAATTATCTCTCAAATCGTGAGTCATGTGAAACATTCCATTTTGCTAAGTCACGATTTGTAACCGAATATCTAAATTCAGGTACATACAGTGTGGATCGGAGCACTACCATCTGTTTGGATCCATTCAGCAAAAGTACATGTAGTTGTGCGTCTCCTTTGCTGGTAGCTCAGTGGATACTGCCGTCTACTGTTACTATGGTGTCACTTGAGGGGTTCATATGTAGAAAGTCACCTTGATTTGATGATATATGACTTGAGGCTCCTGAGTCGCAGAACCAACCTCATGTGATGTTTGCTGATGGGGTATCTTTCGCCATCAAAATCGTGACAGTTGCATCTGTTGTAGCTGCGGTACTTGTTTTTCCTATCTTTGCCTTATCTCTTTTCATGTTATTGCACTTGGCAGTAACCTGATTGTCCCATCTCTTTCCCCTTGCCTTGCAGTAGGTACATTCTCAGATGTTCTTCGTGAATGGTACTGATAGCACTTTGACTTCTTCTACCTTTTCTCCTTGTTCTGCTTCGCTACTGACAAAGAAGTTTCTTATGTCTACATACCGTTCTTCCTGTCGTGTGGCAAGTATGTCGCACAGCTCAGGATGTATCTCACGTATGGATATCATGAAGTACGAACCTTTAATGACTTCGAATCGAGTGACAGTGAACATAATTTTTCGAAATTCATCTACGTCATCTTGTGTCGATGTGCACTGTTGTGACAGTTTGTTGCAGGTAGATTCAAAGCTTGCTATATGGTCGGAGTATTTTCATCCTTGCTTCAAACGTAGCATGACTAGGTCAGTAAGAAGCATCATGTTGGTAGCAGGGGTTTCTTTGTCGAATCGGTCTTTGAACGCTTGCCAGACTCCGTGACTTGTAGGGTGTGCCGATATGTCCGTGTGAAAAACTTTGTCTCTGGACTGGTATAGGAATAATCTTGCTTGATTATTTTTGCATTCCCATTCGGTTACTGATGCTGTAGAGGTTGATTCGTCGTCTTGTTCGTCTGCTTGTTCAGGTTTCTGTTTTGTGCCATTGAGTATGTCCCATATTTCAAGGATTTGGAAAACAATTTGCCAGGCATCAGCCCAGGTTCTGTAGTCTTCTTGTCCATGAAGCTTAGTGTAGTCTTTGGCAGACATTGAGATTCCGGAGGTAGAGGATGAGGAAGACATCGTATGTGATGTTTTGGTAATATGGGATTAAGGATATATAAAGAGGGGTAACTGTGACAAGGTTCTCAATATAGATAAAATCTTAGTGGTTTTTGATGTAAAATTTGCGGAATGATTGCAAACCCGGGCTCATAACCTGAAATTATATGCAATGAATGACACTTGCTCTTGTCATTAGAGTTGGTAGTCAAAGCTCACAGTATAGTTATACTAAGATAAAATATATTCTGAATTGCGTGCTTATCCTAAGCAAAGGGCAGGTTGTCTCCTTTATATACCCTTTTTATGGTTACACGAATAGTATACTTTAAGAAATACCCAGAACATGCTAGAATCCAGTACATACTTCTTGAAGATCACATGACTATGTCACATGACCAACATAGTCATAAGATTAGTAGGATAAGGAAACGTACATTTCAACAAAAATCATCAATGCCTATGATACAAGGACAATTTATGGATCAGAAATTTACAAATCAATTGTGTCTACTAGATACAAATCTCATCGCAGAGTTTTTGCAACATAGATACATATCATTTTAGATACAAGTTAATAAATATGCAATTCCTACCTGATATTCTATGCAGTGTGGCTTGATAATAGTAAATTAATTTTGCACAAACCAGCGATTGAACCTTGATACCATTTTGTATATTTGTGGCAGAATGCCAAGGTGTCCCCTATTTCAAATTGCTTGATGTACACTCTTGACATCTTGAACCATAATAGGTTACACAAGAGTAGCATACCTGACAGGCCCTATACTGCTTACCAAGTTTTCATAGGTGCTTCTAGTTACCCAGCCTGGCCAGCTATCCTGTCTAACCCAAGTAGCGGGTTACCCTGCCTAAATCTGGTAGTGGGTTACCCTGTCTAACTCTTATAGACTGTTACCCTGCCTAACTATAGTTGAGGGTTAAGCTGTATACCTGAGTTACCCTTGCTAACTTGATACTTAAGTACTTTCCTATATAAAGTACCTCTGATTCACATGTAACTTTTGCAAGTCAATGATACCATTCCTCACCAGGCCCCCTTGAGGCCCCTAGCTTGGCTGAGAATCGGTAAGCTATACTAATTGATATGTAGAAGCGTTACAGTGACTCCTTAAGAGATTGCAGTCTCTTTAAATACAAAAGATTGTAGCTAGGAAATGTTAATAAAAGCACGAACATCCTGTCTAACAACATGCTAACAGAGGCTGCATGACAAGGTAACGATATTCCAAAAACAGAGGGTGAAAAGCGACATGATAGAGCTAACAATACAAGAAATGGAATCCAAACAAGGAGGAACAAGTGATTGCTAATAATATACAAATTCAGTAGGTATAGAAGGAGGATAGCGATACCCAAATGGGTAGAGGCAAGGAGAAGGTATTGAAAAGTGAAACAAGGAAAGAATAACTAGTTAGGAAGTCATACCCAAGTAGGAAGGCACAAGTAATAGTAGTGCTTATCAAGTATAAACCCAAATAAGTAATAACCAATATCAAGTCAGTATTAATAGTAGAAACATGGTAGGATTCCGTTACGGAAACTGTATCAGGAGCCTGCAAAAGAAATATTACAACGAAGGGGATGATTGGTTCAAAAGATGATTGAAGGACTTGAATGCGCTTTTTCAAACTGGGGGGTTATAAGATTGAATCCTTCTAATAAAACGATTAACAAAGAGATTTGAAGCAAGTTCAAATAAAACAAACTAATTAAGTTAGAACAAAAGAAGGAAATTATTCCTAAACATCCTGCAAATATCCTTCGATTGCTTGAAGAACCTCTTGCTGCACAGCCTCCTAAATGTTATCCTCTTCTAAAAACTTGGCAATAACAGAAAAAAAAATCCTCAAAATTGAGGTCATGTTGGAGTGAAATTTGCTGGTATAATAGGATTCTTAGTAACTTCTTTGATAATTTACTCTTCCTTCCCCACTTAACACTCAATATTTCTTGCTATTTTTGCTTACTAAGATATTAGAGAACCCTACCCTTCTCTACAAATATTCAGAATCCACGATTCAATCCCCCTCCCTTCTAACCCCCCAGGTTCTATTACCGAAGGCCTTCTTTGCAACATTCTGCAAAACTTAGATGACAACTCCATGTACCTTGGCAGAGAAAGTACTTAGGCATCTAGTTAGGTAGGGTAACCCTGATCCATCCTAGGGTAGGGTAATTCAGTTAAACTGGGTAACCCTCAACTGCAGCTAGGTAGGGTAACCTGGAATCATAGTTAGGTAGGGTAACCCTATTAGACAGGGTAACTTGCTGTTACACCTAGACAGGGTAACTAGCTAGGCAGTATGATCAACTAAACCAGACATCATATTTTGTATAGAACTTTGTAGATCTTTATGGATCATTTTTGATCAATTGTCAATCACAGTTAGTAACTCACCCCATTCAATATTCAAGGTACAACAACCTACAATTATCTTTCACCTTTTATCCTTTCATAGTGACAATATCGCATAATGGAAGATATTCGCAACACTTCTTTACCCATTCTAGCCGTATTCAACCCCATTTTCGTCCGTCTACAAGGACCTCCTGTTCCATCTGTTTTACAACCCTGGCATCAACTCCATTCACCCTCCCCTGTTTTCGGATTCCTATTATCTATACAAGTACCTAAAATCAGTATCACCTTACACTGAATTCTATGATAACCAATCGTCCAAAATGCCTTTTAGAGGTTATATACCCAGTTCATAGCTTGAATGCCCTTTTCTCGATACATTTCTATAAAAATATACCAACATAAATACATAGTAAAGACAAATAGTTGTAAAACCAGTATAAGAAAAATCGTTTTGAACAACCTTCTCACATTTCTGCGAGACCGATCTCCCCCTCCCTATACGCAGATATGTACCATATTAGCCTGATCGTTTGCGTAACCCCCCCCAACACGCACGGCACATTTCACTGGCAGTATCCCGTTATGTATCACAGTAGCACTATCGCTGTTCAAATGGTCTGTCGATAATTCCGAGATCAGGAAATAAGTATTGTCAAATAGCCTGGTAATTTGATTGTATGACAGTAAAGTGTATAAAATTGCAACAAAACTGCCGAAGGGAAAAAAATTAAACACAGGACCTCCAAAACCATTTGTACACTTTTAACTTGCCATTACCAGGTGCAATACTCAGGTACACTCTTTAGATGATGCACTATAGTACAGTACTCGTATAGCGCGGGAGCAATAAACCTCATGAGAGAATCACAATAAAACATACTAGCAATGTGCTACTACAGCCCCGTGAATACCACTTCTCTTTCCCCTGCCCCCTGCACACAGGACACCAACCAAAAAAAAACCCCACACTCTTCAAAAATTTCAACAAATGTATATAAGATATAAAAAGAGCCTACAAATAAATCCCCGCAAAATCTCCATCCCACCCAATCCAAACGCACTGCAAAACAATACCAGTCCCATAGAAACCCC
>QFET01018956.1:0-10481 GCA_003316355.1 Tuber calosporum | reverse complement strand
GGGGGCTGGGTCTGGGATTCTTGAAGAATGTAGGGGGGGGGAGGTCCTTCGAGTCGTCGGAAGGGAAGGAAGGGTGAGGGTTAAACAGCATCGGGTGTTTCCCAGAAGCTCCAATACCCCGCAGCTTCCAACAGCCAACCCATCTCTAATTGGTTCAATCTGATCGAAACAAGCTAATATGATAGATCACATTTCCTCATCCAGCCAATCAACTCCATAATAGGAGCACTCATGCTCCAAGGACCACCTTGCCTCCGGATGTTAAGCCTATGATAAAAGTGAAAAATGATTCCCACAAATTCAGATCAGAGCTGATAAGCATCATTCACGGAGACGTTGAAGATTCCACCACGATGCGACCATGGCTTTTTTGGCTTAGATGGAACATTTTGAGTATTTTGGATTTTTATCGATAAGTTGAGGAAAAGAAAAGAAAAGAACAATCCCCCGTAGCATTTTGGAACCAGACCGAAGGGGAGTATGTACTGTACTCGAGTACGAGTACATTACTGGCCCCCTGGGGTCATTGGATTGTTATTTTTGAACTAAAATATCCGCAATCGGTAGGTATAATGCATCACCTGTCTCATGTGAGATGCTGTTCATTGGGGTTACAACTTCCCTCTTCATCCTCATCCATCTACGAGTACTCGAGACCGTGCTCGAGTACCCCACGGTGCCATCCATCATCGTCATCCCACCAAAAACTTCATCCATCATTCTTCCCTGGACCCTCCGTGTAAGACATTGTTAAGGTTAGGTTTACACAAATCACCAAAAGTGGTTTGCAATCCAAACCATTTCAGCTGGGCTCAAATACGATAAGATTGATCACGGTACCGTACCGTAGTCACTCTAAACAGTGCAAATGTTCGTGGAGCTGCTTGCCCCTTCGATCCCCTGATAATAGGAAGCACCTAAAAACATTTGTTTAGACACCGGTTTTTACACCAAATTTGGTGAAAAACGCTCATTTTCAAAGTGATCGCCTCCAGCGCGCCCTGCCGAAAACAAGACAATCGGAATTTTGACATCAGCCAGAAAGTCACATTGCGCTCAACACGAGCGCACCCTAAGAACTAGGATAGCTAAACCTCGCGCTAGGATGTTGGAGTCGCCTCTCCTAGCAAGCTCAGCTATAATATAGCTTTTCTGTTTATCTATCACAGCGGAGGCTTGATTCCCCCCTTTATCGGCAGAGGGGAATTCTGGACGTCTTATCGTGAGGTTCAATTATTCCAGCGCTGGATGAAAAGGAGAGGAATTTGGCTTATCCCCCACAATCGCAGCATCGACCGGTGTGAAATTGACATAAAATGTTGTATGGGGCTCCACATAAAAAGGTACATGGCAACCATACCTCCCATTGAACCAACATTTTCTCAGACCATGGTGAATTTTTGCCAGTCCCGTAGAGTCTTTTATGTTGTCTGCAGGTTTGGTAGTGTCCCGTGGGAGGGTAAAAAAATTAAAAATTAGATTCTGATAGGCATTGGTGTTCTCAGAGCGGTGGACGAAAACGGATGCTTTTGTAAAAAGGTCATCCGACCAAACCCTTTGATCGGGTACTTTACCTGTGCCTGCACTGTGCTCTACAGTATAGTGCTGGCACAGTATTCGGTCACTACACTTATTCAAATGCTTGCCATCAGCTTAATCAAGCGAGGAAGCAACCCTCCAATCCAAATGCGCCCCCTCACTTTCATAGAGAAGACAGAAGACGCCACCAGAATCCGCGCTGCATTTAACCAAACCTTCCTGGACTGAAATTAAAATTCTTCAATCGATGCATCTATTATCCCCTCGCGGCTCTAACACAGGTCGCTTAGGTATATTCACAATCTGATCATTTTTCCTCGCTTGACAGGGCTCACCAGAAATCACATTTTCTCACTCGACATACTCAATAGAATTTATCCCCACTACTGCTCCCGCACATTATTCATCCGTTAGCAACCCAGAAACCCTCGCCCAGAGGGCCTCCCTACCCCAAGACCACTTACCGGACCCTCCGTTATATCCGCCGTGGTCACGATTTCATGCACCCTCTTGACACCCTTAAAAGTAGCCTTCCCGAAGAAGAACCAGTATACGACTGCATAATAGAAGATAATTGCTATCACAACCGAAACGTAGTCTATAAAAAAATGAAAATCAGCCCCATCTTGTGCAAGGGTGACATAGGAAGGAATAAGACATACTCATGTTGCCCTTAGTGACAGGCATCACGTACGGGAAACTGTAGAACACCAGGGTGAAGAGTGACCAGACAACTAAGACTCCATTGGCAAACCATCCCCACCTCCCCATATAGAATGGCCCAGGAACCGAGATCCGGCGGCCTCCAATGAGAAGAAGGGATACTGGGATCATATAAGATATGTACTGCATGAGAATACCGCCAGTGAGAAGAGAGAAGAAAGCTGTGGTGGAGACCCAGTAAAGGATCCCGAGCACAGCGATCCAGAAGCATGAGAAAAGATGAGACCAGAGGGGAACGGAATAAGGTGCACCAGCGACAACGGCGAGATAAGAAGAGAATGGAAACCCCTGGTCCCTAGCAAAACTCCACATCTGGATCCTATTGTTAGCCCGAAATATGGAGAAATTGAGAGGAATAACCAACCAAACGGCTCTGCCATGTATGAATGCTCATTAAGCATCCAATAGCAGTGAGAACGACGAGTACTTCCAGAAACACCGCTCCCGGGATGTTTCCTCTGAGTGCTTGTCGGAACAATTCCAAGACCGGCACCATAGTTGGAGTAGCAATCACACTATCAATGTCCTGCATAGAGAAGAATATAGCTATGCTGTAAACCCAAGATGTAATAAAGCCGATTGCTACGGTACCCATAATTGCCTTGGGAATATTCTTTTCTGGATGCGGGATCTCTTCCGCCATATGGACGCATGAATCTAGGCACGAAAAACCCCAATTGACCCCAATAAGGCCGAGAATCCAGGCAACTACATCATTATCCCAGCCAGAACTATTAGTATAAGATCTGAAAACAGCGCTATTGCATGACCATATCAGTATCAGGTAGAGATGTCGTGTGTAGAAACAAATAAGGCAGGTGAAGCATACTCCGCAGAAGCCTTCTTTGGCGAGGCGATCAATACGGCAAGAGTAATGATCAGGAAACTTGTCAGCGAGATGTAAAGACTGGCCTTATTTAGCCCTGGGAGGAACCGGTTGGAGCAGTTTAAAAAGAAGACTAGAATATTGGCAATCTGATAACCGACAAATCCCATCCATTGTTTGTAGACGATCTGGGTCAAGTCAGCGGCTTAAATCACTACCCCCACAGGCTTAAAATCGCGTGACCCACCTCGGGCCTACAAAGAATAATGATCCCCACGACTCCCTGGCCGATGACGAGAGCCACAGAAGCTCCAGTGATCATGGCTCCAGCCCATGCAGCAACTCCAGTGAGATAAGACTAATTTCCAAAAAGGGCGTTATTAAAATCCCACCTTCGCGGTGGTCGCTGGTTGCGGCCTTGGCTACAAGGCCCCTGTTATGAGAGCTAGGGCACCAGTACCATGATGAAACCTAAACAATGCAAAAAAGGTATGATAGGAAAACAAACGTACTAAGAAAGCTTTACATCTCTTGGGAGCAAGTCTGATTACCCAATAGTACTGACCACCTGAACAATCAACAATTGTTCACTTTAGACGAAGGCGCATGAGAAACTTACCAGCGTTCGGATAGGCACTAGCCAACTCCCCCAGACTGGCTCCGATACAGACATGGACCAGTGCAACGAGAATTGCTCCGTACATGTAAATCGAGGCACCTCCATTACCAATCCCAGTAGTGAGCGCTCCAGTAACGGCAAACCAACTGTTTGAAATCTGTAATTGATTTGTATTTGCATCAACCGCCTGCCCCTGGCTGTATAACAATAACAACGGCAGCAGCAGTAAATAAGGGGAATACATACACTAAATCCAACAGCCAAGCAGGAAAGTAGAGTGAACTTTCTTTGCAGCTCAGGTTTATATCCCAACCCAGAAAGACGAGCATCATCAAAGTCGCTCAAGCTAGCGCCCTCATCCATAGCCTTAGTGACAGCTTCCTTTGAGGAAGGGGTGGTTTCATCTGCATTGGAGGCCATTTTCGACTGTTGAATCAAAACTGGCGGATTAGACGAACAACTATAAAAATCCTAGGGAGGTCCAATATTAAGACGACGACCACAGAGGAAGTAGGTCAATTAAAGGAGGGAACGAGAGTGGCACGCCAAGACAAGCTTTATTTTTATTTATTTTTGAGGGAGAGGGAGGAGGACAAGTCAGTGGTGGAGGCTGGAGATGGGCAGAGGAGCGAGGAGGGCGAGAGGGAGATGGAGGCTATGTGGACCTCATCAAACGACGGCAGATAGGTGCGAGCATGGCACAGCAGGCTACGGTAGGTGGGCTTCCCGAGAGATCGGTTCATTACATTGTTTCCCAGGAAGCACGTGCAACGGTTGTTCGCGAGCTGGTGGGAATCCTATTTCTGCTGATCCGTTACAACAAGCATGGTACGGAAATCATCATCATCATCATCTCTCTCATCCACCGACCATTTTGCCAATGTTGGGAACTATGGTTTATTTCTACACGTGTATGGGTGTGGGGGGCGCGCACACTTATCATACGATCCAATGTCCAATGTCTTACCTGTCTGTCCACACGCCGACAACCCTCTGAGGTATCACAAATGACCTTTGAAGTTAGATGTGATCCTGAGGCGTTGGCTTCAATATCAATCTTCATGCCCCCCGTAATTAGAAATTCACGTGAAAAGATGTGAGATGCAATTTCCTTGGAATAATACCGGTACGCAGATTGTGAGGATAAACTCGCAACTGATACTTGCTGAAGCATTGCATGTCTTTGTGTTTCTCAGTGCTGTACTGTACTGGTATAGTTGCGAGCACCATGGTTTCTGAACCCCGCACATACTTGTGCCCGTACTTATGAAGGATGAGAGATTCTGATGGTGAAGTTGTGGATCCCTACCATTGGGACGCAGGGCTGTAATGCTAGTTCAGAAACATCTGTATGCAATGGTCCCACTCTGCTTTGAATCATGTCAGCAGGAGTGCATACAATGGACAGCTTCATCTCCGTTTCCCCAACATATTATAGTAAGCACTTATTGCAAGCCTTCACGTTCGCCAGTTTCGTACTGGTAGTCCTACTGCTTTTCTCGCTCCAGGGCATGTGAACGCCTCACCGCTATTAGATCGCATAATTCTACTAATCCCGTAAGAACTCGAATAATCGGACCATGTGCCAGGTAGTCCAAAATTTCCTTCCCTGGAAAAGGGGCCAAAAACACACCAAAGAACCCGCTGTCCAAGAAAAATTAAAAAATTAAAAAAACCCCGAGGCCTTACTAGGAAAGGCAACTCCAACGTCCTAGCACATGGTCCGATTACAGTATTCGAGTTCTTACGGTACCGTATTGCAGTTTTCCGAAAGGTTGCAAAAAGGCCCACAGTTCCCAAAGATTTTTTTTTTTTTTTTTTTTTTTTTTTTTTTTTTTTTCAGAGCTCGATTGCGCAATAGCATCCACTACTTGTAGAGTCGTACCGAAAATTTCGCCCTGAAACATCAAATATTGTGAATTCTCGAGATCAGTGGCTTGCAAAGTGCTAATCAAGCAGAGACCTCTGAAAAAAAAAAAAAAATCGCAACCTTTTGCCCAGCCAGTTTTTTTTTTCGCAACCTTTAGGAAAACTACAATAACAGAACGGGATGCTTAGGATCCTGCCCGAGATTAGTATCGTATCATACAAGTACCATCTACTCGTATAGTCTCAAACGAAGGGGGAATAATGTTAGCCGCGGGCTTTCCTCAAGGGTTCGAAGCAAAATGTGATTGAGCGAGTGAGATCTAGTGATCACGAGAGAGGGGTTCGGAAATGGCAACACTCGCAGCAAGAAGTGCCCGAAGACAAGGATCCGAAAGTTGCACGATAAAAAAAAATGCGGGCATCTGAGCGCCCAAACAAATCCAGGGCCCCTGTTTTCGCGCATGCTCTTTTCCTGCTACGAGCACTCCAGGTTCTAGCTATCGCCAGACTCTTCATAAATAGCCGTCATGTTGCAACGGGTGCCCCCTGGGGCCTCAGGTAGTTGACGTGCAAGCATTATACTTTTAGTATTGTTCGAGTAATGGGCCTTCAGCGCCCTGCATGTGAAGGAATC
This sequence comes from Tuber calosporum, assembly GCA_003316355.1. Taxonomy (NCBI): domain Eukaryota; kingdom Fungi; phylum Ascomycota; class Pezizomycetes; order Pezizales; family Tuberaceae; genus Tuber; species Tuber calosporum. The sequence goes on along the minus strand of QFET01018956.1, from coordinate 4,271 downwards.
CCACACAGCACCCTCGTTATCCTACGAGTAGATCTTGGGAGGGAGGCAATGAGCACCGTAAAAAGTAATATCATGGGAGTAAAACACTTTGGGAAACCGCACTTTGACTGGGTGTGCTTGTCAGCCGGGAACCTGGAAATATGAATCCGCCAGTATTGTGATGGAGAATCTGTGGTGGGACAATACTGGCATCTTCCGGACTGCTAAGCCGGTGGAGAATTTTGTGCCGCACTTGTCAGTGTCCGAGACACAGGTTAATAAGCAACTTTTGTTTAATTTCCACCATCTCGGCAGTCCAGGAGGAGGGTTGAGCTTTACTCGTACTCGTGCTGGTACGGTGCGTGCGCGAGAGTCTGTGTGTGTGTACGAGTGCGGTAAGGCGAATTATGCAACTGAACGTGCCAGACACCGTTCTCTGAGTGGTGCAGTGCTGGTATCATATTTCCTTGGGATGTTGGAGGCATGTTTGCGGAGGCAAGCTACAGGAGATGTTAATCAAGCTGTCTGGATTCTTAGAATCCGCTCTGATAAGCGATATTGATAGCTATTGGTTCTGGCGTTTTTTTGGTGGTGCTCATTCGATGCGTTGCCTGAAGTGTCGCCTGAAGTGTTGTTCAAAGACCCAAAGCAGATTTGTCGAGGGGGATTCTGCTGGTTATTCCCGAAACATCAAAATGTAATAACTCGTCTTCCAATCATCAGCCTTGCATGAGTGACCCACAACGTTCCACCAGCCAGACAATCTTTCCATGCATTCTTTGTCATCCACAATTTGCTATCGTTTTAGCCGCACGACGTGACGTCTTCCCGCCCTGCTATGCGTCCATCTCTGACTTACACCTCCATCCTCCTCAAACACTCTCGGCCTTCAGGGAGAGCACCGGCAATGTCGAAAAAACCTTCACCAGGCCAACTAGAATCCCTACGCGCCCCAATTTCCCCTCCAATGCTGAAGCGAAAAGCGGGGTCTCCAACTCCACCGCTGGAGAAGAGGTTGAAGGAGCGGAAGGCACAGGTGGAGCAGGAGGATGAAAGGATCGCTGTCAAATCGAGGGTGGGGGTAGCTTCACCGTTTCAACTTACAAGAATTGACGAATTACCCGAGAGCGAGAATGTCGACACGGTGGGAATTAGAGATATTCTCCGCAGAGGTCCTCTCAAGGAGGTTTGGATATTCAATTACTTGTTTGACTTGGATTGGGTTATGTAGGCTATTCTCGGCTAGCGTGTTTTGCTATGCGCTGACTGGAGGGGATTACATAGGAACCAGTTTGACCCTGAGATCAGGGACACAGTAAAAGTGAAAATAGTCCATGGGAGCTGGAAGCGGGAGGACACCAACCGGGTTCGAATTCACGTTAGTTGACCACCCTTATTGGAGGGGACTATGCTTAAATTTTGGTAGAACCAAGCCGAAAATTATCCCAACGTCCACATTATTTGCGCATTTATGCCTGAGCCCTATGGAACCCATCATTCGAAGATGTTTGTTCTATTCCGGACCGATGACCGTTCCCAGTAAGACACTGTTCATATTTGCGGTTACAGGGCTGACAAACATAGGATCATAATACACACTGCCAACATGATCCCGTTCGACTGGCAGAATATGACACAGGCTGCCTGGCGATCTCCACTTCTCCCCCTCTTACCCCAAGGTCGTGGATCACCTAGTCCCCAAACCTTTAATTCCATTGGACAAAAATTCAAGGCCGATATCTTGGCCTACTTCTCAGCTTATGGCGAGGGAAGAACAGACTTTCTCACTGCACAGCTTTCAAAATACTCTTTCGATCAAGTCAAAGCGGTATTTGTCGGTAGTGTCCCCGGGAAATTCCATATTGACGCGTCTAGCGGGAAAGGCTACGAATGGGGTTGGAGAAAGTTGGCCAGTGTCCTTCGGGAAGTTCCCCTTCGAAGTCCCAATGTCAAGGGCTGCATAGTGGTCCAAGTATCCTCTATAGCTACTCTAGGATCAAAAAACACATGGCTTTCCCCTGTCCTATTTGCGAGTTTGAAAAAGAGCAAATTGACAGGATCCACTGAGCCAAATTTCTGCGTGATGTTCCCCACACCCAACGAAATCCGGGAATCTCTAAATGGATATAAGAGTGGCTCATCTCTACACATGAGATTTCAGTCCCCAGCACAGCAGGCACAACTGGGATATATGCGGCGGCACCTCACACACTGGGACTCGAACCCTCCACCGAACAATCAGTCAGCATCTTCACCCGCTCTCAGGGACGCGGGAAGGGCTAGAGCAGCACCTCATATAAAAACCTACATCCGCTTCTCGGACACCGACTGCACGCATATTGATTGGGCTCTCCTAACATCAGCAAACATCTCTATCCAAGCCTGGGGCTCCACAGAAAAGGACCCGATAGGAAGCCTAAGCCGCAGAGAAGTGCGCATCTGCAGCTATGAAGCAGGGGTCCTTGTCTGCCCTGAAATCCTGGGTGTAAAAGAAATGGTGCCGACTTTTAAGAAGGATATCCCGGATGAGATTGGGGATGGGGGAACAGCGGGGCTGAGGATGCCGTATGGGTTGCCGTTGCGGAAGTACGCTCCAAATGAAATGCCGTGGTCTGCTTCTAAGAGTTATTCGGATGTGGATTGGTTGGGGCAGAAGTGGGACCCGTAATTGGGGGAGTTGGCATGGGGTGGAACAAGGGACTTGCATTGCGCGGCGTTTTTCATTGTTACAGCCTGCGGTAAAAAAATCGGGAGGTGACAAATGGGCTTCCGGGATTTTCTACTGGAGCATTCAGTGTGCTCAGGCCAATTGAGGAACTGTGTTTCCCATCTTTGGTTTTCACATTTTCCGATTTTTTTTACCGCAGGCTATATTATTCCTGCCTCTGATTGCTCTGGAAAAACCAAGCAAAAAAGACAGTGCATACAATAGCTTACTGCATCACATGGGAATTGCTAGGGCCTTTTATGTGAATATTTACTGGACCTGATACAATATATGAATTATGATGTACTTCCCCTGCACTCAGCGCAGAATGTGACTCTAGTGGGGGTGGGAGATTTGATAGTGGGTGCTTGGCCGGGAGAATGATGTATACGGACTTCCTAAGACTGAACTATCGGAAACAGAGTGATTCACTGTGACTTTTATGGATACTGTAACAAGGTACGGTGCTCGTCACCGTCGTCGTTATTGCTGTTGCATCTGGGTTTGCTTTCTACTGTTTGTTCTCGGGTTCCTTTTGTGCTTCCCTTTTTTCTTTGATCTGTTCAGCGGCAGCCTTCGTGTCAACTGCTGTGGACAGGGCAATTTTTTTGAAACGCTGCCCCCTACAATACCCACCAACGTCAATCCCCCATGCTCTCGCAAGGCTGATCCCAATCCCCTATGGCGGGCGGTCGTGTGTGGGGGAGGGTAAGTGTAATTAACGCACCAGGCTATCAGTTTATTTAACGGGCAGAAGATATCAAGCAAACTACATGAATACCACCCAATGCTTTATCCAGTTCTCTTCAACTCATTTCTTGGCTGCTTTTTTAACATAGGCCTCGTCATGCTCGCCGAACATGGCAAATCCCCATTCTGTGGGATCGTTATGGCTCTAGTGCCTGCCCAGAGACTCCAGCTTCTTGTAAGAATTCTATTCCTTCACCAGCGATGCCCGGTAGCCTCGAGGCCATGAGGAGATCAAGAGACTCGTGTTCGAAATTGGACACAATTATCGGCTTTCATTTCATAAATGCTATTTCCTGGCAGACTGTAGGGGGTTAAATGGATCCTCTTGTTATCAGGGGATTTCTTTAGCTGGGGGTGTTGCAGGAATGGGTGTGCTTCGATCTGGTTAGCGGTTGGGACAATCCAAAACCCCTCTTGAGGGCTCTCGGAGACGACGAGTCTTTTTTTTTCTACTGAGGCTGTAGTCTGCCAAAACTACTTGTAGTGTCACTAATGAAATAGGGACAATTATTTGTTTCTTACACTTGAAAAGCGCAGTTATTGGGCCAAAATCGACGGAGTACGCTAAAGTCATGGTATTATAGGAACGAACATTCGAAATATCGAATATTTTTTCAATGCAAACCTTGTTTTGACAGTCAAGTTACCACCGGTAGCGCAGGTCCCCCGCTCGATGTGATGAGATGAGACGATACTGGGTGTCATCATACTATCTTAACGGTAATTCACCTGGAAGTGAAGTTTGACTTGCGACCTGCACTCTATCATATTACGAGGGTTGTGTGGTGCAAAAAGCGTGGCCTCTTCCTGAGGGTTTGGGCGGGGGGGGGGGGGG
>QFET01018943.1:1238-13166 GCA_003316355.1 Tuber calosporum | reverse complement strand
GGGGGGGTTAAATTACACGCATGGTTTTAGCTACCCTTTGGGAAGAAAATTGTTCCTGGATTTGATTGGGGGCATGGATGTGGAGAGGTATATTGTACTTATTGCTGACTGACGAGTGGTCTTACCTGATTTACCGAGGAGGAGGAGGAGGAGGATTCATTCGGTCGGTCGGTTGATCATTTGATCGCTTCTTTCATCTCTACGATACCAATACCGATTCGAATAATTCTTCCTTCCTTCCTTTCCTTCCGGTGGGGAAGAAGAATTGTCCTGTCTCGTGCTTGGGTATCGTGTATGATATGATAGAAAGCTTTATCATTCCTGGTGCTGGATAATATGGTACCCTAACGAAGGCGGATTGATAGTACATACCGTATTGGATCGGGGGTGGTTAAATGATGCTTACTGTACATTACTTGTACTATCATATCCCCCATGCATAACTGGTCCTATGATAACGATACGGTATTACAAGGACAGTACCGTACAACCCGCAAGCCGGATACGGTACGGGTAACTACGAGTACGAGTATAAATGATAACTACCGCTTTCGAAATCCTTTTCTCCATTTCTATCGTCTTTTTTTATTGCTTTTTACTTTCCAGATCTGGATTTCGCTCATGTGTGTACTGTACTGTATATGTAGCATCTGGTAGGGTACGGTACGGTAGTAATTCGATCAATTGCACAGTACAAGTATCATCATCATCATCGTTGTTGTTGTCGTCGTTGTTGTCAAGGGAACTTATCGATATGTACGATACAAGTGTGATGTGATGAAGAAAAAAAAAAAAAAAAATGATAATCCATCTCACCCTCACTCACCTCATCTCGCTTCACAATTTTTGTCCGTCCCCGTCCTTCCGTGCGTGGGTGGGTGGGTGCGTCCGTCATTTCCATCGCCCATGAAAAAAAAAGGAAAAAACCCCCCCCTCCCATATTATCATAGAACGAATACTCGTACAGCATCGTCATCACCGTTCTCACACCCTCCCTCCATCGATCAATCAAATCAATCAAATCAATCAATCGATTTCAAAAAAAAAAAAGACGAAACCCTAAGAGAGAGAGAGAGAAAGGAAAAATAATAATGAAAAAGCAAAGAATGAATGAATGAATGAATGAAAAGGGAAGAAAAAAAGAAAAAAAAAGGTCACACGTGCACGATTTAGTACGGTACTTTACTGTATACGAGTGCCAGTATTCGAGTAAGGATTGGATAAGGATAGGATAACGGTAGTGAGAGGAGAGGAGAGGAGAGTGACAGAATGATACTTGAATCATAGCATATCGCGCACGGATATTCCACCTGCAAGTGCACAAGATACAGTACAGCCACCCACCCCCAATCCATCCATCCATCCCTCATCCCTCCCTCCCTCCCATCTCGATACGATTCGATGCGCTAATTACAGTACAGTACAATACAGAGCACTCGTGCTAGTCCTATATCGTGCCCTCTAGAGTACTTTTTCAACTACCCGCTCGGCAGATGTTCTCTCTCTCTCTCTTTCTCTCTCGCTCGCTTACTTGCTTACTTTACTCACCCGTTCACTACGGTACGCTACGCGGATACAGTAGTGAGCACGGTAGTGAACGACTGAACGGATAACCTTTTTCGCTTCCTCCTCCCCTTCCTCCCTCCATTCGCATAGAACACTTACATTACAATACGATACGGTATCCTCGTAGGTATAACTGAGATAGTTTTTGAAAAACCACAAGATGGTTGCCAAAAATCTACCGAACCCTCCCCCTCCATCCATCGATCAATCCATGCAACCTCAAAATCAAGGAGGTAAAAAAAAAAAGGGCCAAACGAACCCCGGAAATCGGAATGGTCACGTTTTGATTGGGTAGGGTTGGGTAGGGTAGATTATGATCGCCACAATCGACCGACCGAGTGAGTGAAATCCCCCATCACACTCACACGACACCCCCTTTTGTTTTTTTTGTCTCTTTCTTATCCGTCTGTCTGGCTAGACTATATCCTCCTCGTGAGTGAGAGAGCAGAGATAGAGATGGATAGATTTACAAGAAGGTAGAAAAATAAATCTAGATAGATATCCTTCCTCAAGTCTACCGATAATTTTCCCGTACCGTATTATACGTACATACTCTACCATCGTATCAAAAGTCAAGTCCACAGAATACCGTATTGTACCTTACGGAAGTATACAGTCGCACCCCGCTATCCCGGACGGCCAAAATCCGAGGAATCCGTCCGGCTCAGCGAGGGATCCGGGACAACAGGTCAGGCTTTGGTGGAAATAAATTCAAAGTTCACGGAGATTCATACGGGACAGCGAGGTATCCGGTTTATTGAGATCCGGGACAGCGGGGTTTGACTGTACAGTATAGCACCCCGTGACCACCCCACCGCCACCACCGACACAACCCAACCAATAAAAATGTGGCTGTGTATTCCCCCCCTACCCCCTCTCCTTTCCTCTCTTTCCCTTCTTTTCCTTCCTTTTTCCCATCCCCTTCCACCATACACACCACGACTACCGTACCGTAATCACCCTCCTACAATACCGTACCGTACTCGTGCAAGCACGGGCAAGTTCTAACCTATTACAGATCGATTTTGATAATGAATACGGTACGGTACTCCACCCTGGGCAATATCCCTCCTTCCCTCTTACGGTCTCATACACCCCGCCCTGTCCGCCTTCCTCACGTGCCGTCCGCCTTTTCCGAGTGAGCATTCATGTTTTATCAATCGATTGGTCCTGAGTGGTTCAGGTGAGGGAGCGCGTGGTCTGATCTTTTGTCCTTTTTTTCTTTTCTTGTTTGAGCTTCTCGCCGATGGTGATGGTGGTGGTGGTGCTTGGGGCGGTAGATGAGGGAGAAGGGAAGGGGAGGGGGGTTTCGTCATAGGCTTGGGGGGATTCTTTCTTTTCTTCTTTTCTCATACTCATCCTCATCCTCATCCATTCTACTGTACGATAGCCGTTTTTGCTCTCTTCTACTTGTCCTTCTTCTTCTACTTCTCCTCTTTGGTTGGATGGTTTGGGTGAGGGGCTTTTTGATTTTGATTTTGATTTTGATTTTAGAAAAGAAAAAAAAAACATGTCAGTGTGCATATCATGGCGGTCGCTTCGGACGGTAGTTGCGTTGCTGCTTGCTACTTGCTACTCGAGTGCAAAGGGCCTGTGTCGGCTTTTGACGGTGAGACAATTGAACCTTTGCGACAAGGAAATCTCTTTCCCCCCCCCCCCATTCTCTACGGTGGTCTCGTCTCGTCTGATCATGCCGTATCGTGCCTCCGCTCGCCGCTGCGCATAACATCTACATCTACGGCGCGGACTATCGTACGCTACCCTACCCTATTTCACCATACCGTTTATCGTCGTAGCTCGGTACGGTATTCGCCATTGGTCAATCGATCAATCAATCAGAGACAGAACATGGCACAGGGAGAAAAAAATGTGGTGAGAGTGTGAGAAAAAAAAAAAAAAAAAAAAAAAAAAAAAATCACAATCATAAATCTACTGTGGTTCATACGGCATCATAGCTTACTGATTCAGAATTCTCTACTCTGCCCTACCCACCTGCGCCTTGCTCATCCTCCTCCTCCTCCTCCTCCTCGCCTAATTTCCTCTCCCCTCTGACAAACCCCAGCCTTGCACATCTGTGATAGGACAATATAACCTACGGCACTGCAACCTTATGATACATTCCTCTACCAACCTGCCACCCTCATCCAAAACTGCTCGTACCGCAAGATTAAAATGGAATGGGACAAAACACAACAAAAAATAATAATAATAAAACTAAAGAGGGTCCAAGCCTCCTGTCGCGGCGCATACCTCATCAAAAAAAGGAGGGAAATAATAATAATAATAGTCATAATAATAAAAAAACCATCTGCATCTCAGATTCTCCGATATCGGACACTCGGGGATTCCGGGCCATACACCGACCGGGAACCGGCCCCCTGCCTGTCCGTTTTGTAATCTTCATTAAAGTAGGTAACGTGTTTGATAGTTCACGCTCGCTCACTCGAAAATAGCGGGTTTGTTGGTTTCGTTTTGAACTGCGTTTCCTTCTCCTTTCCTTTTTTTTTTTTTGCCCTTCTCTTCCCTTTCCCCGTCTGCCTGAGGCAAATATCATTATGGTCCGGTACGGTAGTTGACCGATCACTTCGGGATGCAAAGCGTGTAAAGATTGTGATGGGTGGAGAGTGTTATGGTCGTGTTGATCTTTGTGCTTATGCTAGCATAGAATTAGTTGGTTTTTCCAGATTCTCCCACTCGCTCACCATCCATCCCTTCCACGAACATGCCGGGAAGGACGTGATGCAATGCCCATGCTTACGCCCACGCTTCAATCCCGTTTGCTCACTCCCTCATTCAAAATGAAAAGAACAAAAAAAAGAAAAAAGAAAAAAAAAAGGTCTGAATGATCCTCGTTCGTTAGTTAGTCCATTTGTTGATTTCGTTAGTTTTGTTCGTAGAGAGATCCGCATATCATATCGTGCTCTAGTATCATATCATATCATATCGTTTCGACTGGGAATCCAATTCCTCAGATCAGTGTGTGGTCCTTGGTTTTTATTTTTATCTTGTTGTGTTTTGTTTTTTTCTTATTTTTTTCATGTATGTTGTCGATTAAGTTTTGATTTTCCTTTCTTTTCTTTCCTTGCAATATGTTGGTTGTGGTACTTGAGTAGTTGTGTGGTTTCTGGTGGTAGTTGCTGACAGGCATCGAGGCGCCACAAAGCGCACCGGTCTCTTGATGCTCCGTTCGTTGAGATGCAGATTGAATACGAAGCGTGGCGGGATTAAGATTGTCGTGGAAGTTGTCGTGTGTGTGGAGCAGGTGCCGAAACCAAATGATGCCGGCCATTGATTTGCGATGCGATGCGATGCGGTGTGTAGCCTCAAGTAGAAGTCACGGTATCAGCTTTTCTGCTAAAGTTTAAGCTTCGCCGTTGAGAGAGTTCCCCTACCGTACCGCCGCAATTGTGCTTTACTACTGGCCTCGCTTGCTCTATAATCATCATTATTCATCAGAAAAAAAAACCATAAAAAACAACTTAAAACATAAAACCTAGCACAGTACACTTTTAATTTGTCCCCTACATCAATCTATGCTTTTTCGCCTACTTCTGTATGAACCGGACTTTACCCGCCTCGTCCATCCGTCACGCGATTCAGGGAATTTTTTTTTTCTTCCCTCTTTTCCTTGCGGATAACCCGGTCATGAGTTTGATTTTGCATTTCAGCTGGAACATGATTGTTTCCCTTTCGCTTTCCCCCGGCAATTGCTCAGGATTGCCGAACGGGAGGGTGGTGGACGGGGGCGGGCGAACTGAATCAATGCCGTTTTACCACTTGTGAGACAAATCTCAGTTGCGTGCCCACACACTCATAAAGAGACGCGGGGGGAATCCGGCGTCACCCCATCTCACTCGCGAATGCCGATCTTTTTTCCTTTTTCTTCGAGTTATGTTGCGGCTTTGTTTGAAGGGTGGTTTGTGGGGGCCTTGTGGAAACACATTGATTGGTCCAATTGGGGGTTTGTTGGTTGGTGGGTACGGTATGGAGTTGTTATAAATTCGTGGCGGAGATGGAGGAATCTAAGAGGATGGGGGATTCGGCCGTGAAAAACGGTTAGTGATGGTGGCAGGTACCGTACAGGATGGGCTTAGATGGAAACATCATACCTGGTAGAGCGTTCCTTGATCCGTGGGAGGTTGTTTGTGAACCAAGTCAAGATGATACACCCATATAGAAAGAGGTATAGTGCTTATTCGTCTCAAGTCAATATCTTTGCACATGACATCCAAATCGTTGTCGGCGCTCAAAATCGTAGTGACCGTTTCTTATTCCAGTTATGGGCCATGTAGAAATATGGCAATGGACTTGCGGTAAGCCTTATCAAAACCAACTGTGGCCATTTAATAAGTTGGCCATAAAGACTTATCTATTGCCAGGAAGCGTGCTCAGCACCTTTCTTACCCGCATTTTTCCATGGATTCCATAGCCAATGCCTGTTATTTCATTTCCTATCGCGCTCTCCCGGCAGGCACATAAGCTCATGCCCAATCACTCGCGACACCAACAAGCCGCTTTGCCGTATATAATAGTGACAGACGGTAATTGTAAAAAGAAAACCGAATGGGACTTGGGGAATACTGAGTGTTGGTGAATCGAGTACATCTGGGGTACAAGGTACCTGGGGTGCTTCTGTAGCGCCTGCTGCGTTATCGCCCCTGCTATTTGTCTCCCATGTGTCGTTCGCATGTTTCCCGCGTGTCGTATATTAGCTCGGTACTTGTCGGCACGTTATAAAATCATATTCCGTGTTTTATTTTCTTCCTTGGGACTAGCTTTGGGGTAAAACCTTCTAATATCCCCCTTCCCCCAACATTAGCCAAGCTAGAATCTGCATAGAACATGCATTCACTTCGTGCGGACGTACTGGGGGGCGCTAAGGAGTGAGCACGTAGCATAAAAAACTGCATCAGATGAGGCACCCCTGAGCCTCGGCCTCATCAACCAGTGGTGACAATGGCTCCGACTGACTCTGCTTACAGGAGCCAGCTCATCCCACTGTTACTTGATGGTATATTCCGTTCGGTAGTAGAGTATGAGGTGTAAGGGGCGGGATAAGGCGGAAGTCTGGGAGGAGGGCACTGGGAATGCCGGGTAGGGAGAGGGAAGATTGGTCAATAGAAAAAGTTCTCTGAGGTGTTATCGCAATACCGAGGGTTGGTTGTTTGAGGAGTGGAGTGAAAAGAAGACGAATTCAAAGGTGGATGGCGGGATTTGTGGTGGAATGGATGAGGGGAAACAAACAAGAGATTCGGGGATAGATATAATAGCGACAACAAGATTGCTAAATGGACATCGCCCTGAGGCCAGGACGCAAATAACGCTGACAGTGATGAAGTATACTGCTACCTCTGAAGGAATTTTCTAGCGGCGTGACTAGATGTCCGGTTGTTGGGAATGTCGGATATTCACACCTGCAGTCACTCGATTTTGCACTCGGCGCTCAGGCTTTTGTTGACACCAGTACCTACCCCACTATCACCACTGCGATCCTTGTAATCTGGAGGGTTCTGTTTTCGTCTGGGAGAGTGGGAGGAGAGGAATACAGGAAATCTTTACTAGAAACTAGGAGTGGGATAGTTATGCAGTTGGCTAGCTGGCAATCCCGTCAAAGATCGGCATACTGCATTTCTCCAGATGGCTGTATGCTATTGTTCTCCTAAGGTTGGTTGGGAGCCGGCACCTCCTTATCCCCTATTTCTCTAACCCCGCTACCTGAGTACTTTTTTTTCTCGAGGGCATACTGCAAAAACACAGGGGCAATAATTCATCTGGCGGATATATGATAACACAACCCTCACATGAACTCCTATTGGGAGTTGCTGGAATCCTGTGCTCCTTATTCTCAGACTCCGAGGAGAGGGAGCCTATGTTGTAAGGCACAAAAACAGCTCGAGTGGAGTAAGTGGGTTAATGGGGGGTTTCGAACTAAAGGCCCGGGAGTCTCTCCTGGGTGTTGGATTTCCTATGGGGAATGAGGTTATGGGATATCACGCTGCAGGCATGCGGGTGTGAAGTGTGGTGATTAGGCATACAGAGTGATAGGTTGCTGCTTTCACATACTCTGCCAGGAAGAATAGGATACCGTAGCGGTGTTGTGTTATACTCTCATTAGGAGTGGGGTGTGTGGTTTGGTTTGGGTTGCTCTATGTCATTCAGTATAGGGGATTGGGCTCACGGATTGGTTTTTACCATAGAAGTAATTTGCTCAGGATGGTGAATGTGCGGAGAAATAGAGGATTATTGGGGGCTTTCTCAGAGTTTCTACTGGGTTCCTGTCATTACTGGAGTACTTCCATGACTTCCATTCATTCGCATGGTTGATGGAGATGGGTTTGGTTTCTAGAGATGTTGGTTGTTCGGAGGGATATATATCTCTTGGCCTGTTCCTAGCCAGCATTTCTATCGGTCTTCTGGTTCACCATTTCTTCGCGGGAGGCTGCACTTGGCCAACAGTGGTCTCGCTCTCACTGCTTCGTTTTTAGTTCTTCCTATAGGTTCTTTTACTGGACACTCCCGATGCTTTCAGGAATCCCTAGCTATCCTGCGAGGGTTATAGATTAAGAAAATAACGGCACCGCTCTCCCGAACCTACATGGGAAACTTTGGAAGAAACCTGCCCCCCAAGTCCTAGCCCTCCCTTGCCTTCATAGCTGACGTACTAGTTGCTTTGGAAGATATGTTTGCTGCTATCGAGACCTGTACTCGCAGTGTCAGTGCATATGTGATGCACTTCCACAAAGGGCGCAAAACAATAGATATGAAGCCCTCGCACGAGGAACTAATCCCGAGGGTGCAGGACGGCTTAATTTTCTGTTCCGATGAGTATTTCATATCACCCTGAGTGGTGCAGCTGCCATATCTTTCCCCAGAGTTATCAATTTTATGAGCATCCCCAGAGAGAGGGGGGTGTGCAGTAAGAGCGAATCGCGACTATAGGGACTTGAGGAATGGGCAACTACTGAAGCTAGTTAGATTCCTATCATGAGGTATTAGCCAGACCTTTTCTTTTCTTCTTCAGGTGTTAACATCGGTGATGGTGCGGTTTGATTTGGCGTTGATGCAATGGGGCAGTGGTGCGAGTGAGATGACCGTGAATGAAGCAGAGAAAGTGATGGACTAAACTATCGATAGAGATGCTAGCTGAGGACAGACCAGGAGATATATACCTTCGGAGCAACTAGCAACTCCGGAACTGAAAAGAACCTTCAAGCAGCGGGATGAAACAGATCCAGCTCCAAGAAAAGAAACTGCCGGAAACATCATGATCCTCCGCGATCTTGAATGGTCCGGAACCCGGGGGTAAATAGACCGAACCAACCATTCTATGCCGAAGAGAAGAGGGTGTGAGGGAAACAGCAAACTAAGCCCAGTACCCCATATCTGATGCGCAATGGCAGCGGGTATCAATGAAACAAAACAAACACCCACATCCTATGCCGACCAGGATGTGAAAACAATAATCCGTCACTGCATACGGTACCTAATCCCCACACTCCTTCCATTCTCATATGTCTGGTAACCGCATGCGCTTTAGGCAATTCGGCAGGTGTTGAGGACTATTTGTCCAGGTTTGGGGAGTGATTGAAGCTTGGTCATCTTTGGGCAGCAGAAGCGGCGGCGGGAAACCTTTGGGTGTCTGGGTATGACCCGGACTGTTAACTCTTCAGGCTTCCTGGACAAGGCATAGCTTACCATATCCCCCGGGGCCATTGTGTATCTTCGTGGAGATTGGGAGGTACTGAACCGGGTGGGAGTATGCGATGAGAATAGCGGGAAGATCTTTGTGAGGTCAGCGAGATGATGGCATAGCTTTTCGGCAGTTGCATGCTGGGAAATTGTGTCCCGGTTTCGGGTAATTGTGATTCTTGGTAATTGCCGCTACAGGGGGCTTTCATGGGAGAGTCTGATGAGCTGAGAATAACCTCGGTAGCGGATAGTTGGCCAGTTATTAGGTACCCGGACGCATTGGCATTGATTACTGCATGTCTTGGTCCCGAGGAGTACGGTCACTTTCCAAAGGGCCAGGTATGATTCATGAATTTATAGTTATCCCGATTTAAATTTTCCTGTGACAGAGAAACAAGTTGATGTTTCGCGTTTTGAGACAATTTAGACACCCATATTCATGTAACTTGGGATAAGACAAAGACAAGAGACTTTTTTCCGTGATGTTACCTCTCCTGTTGTCTGTTTTCTGCCGTTTGTTTCGGTCGATTTCGGTTGTGTTTGTCACCTGTAATTATACCTCTAACTCACTGCTACACAGTTTCCCTTTCTCTCTCAAACTGAGCACATGCCTCCCCCAATGTGAATGGCAGAGGGCGGATTGTGTAATACACTTTGTATCTGGGCCAGGTATCCCCTCAGCCTTTGGCCAAGTGTCTTAACTCCTGTTCTCTGGCGCAGAGTGTCAACTGGCGTCCAACTTGATGCATGGTGTTGTTGAATGTTGCTTCTTGGTAAGGGCCAGGATTGGGTTCCCGCGGATACGTGAGGGTTGACAAATTGTTAAGAACTCGCTCGGTGTTTGACTGCCGTAGGAGGAGGAGGAGCGGAAAGATGGTGGAAGGTTGCCACTATTACTACTACCCTGTTCAGGGTAGAATTTTGCTGGGAATATTATGATATCTGGAAGCAATTCCCCTAAGTATACTGTACTCGAGCAGTGTTTGTGGCGTATCCCCTTTTCTTTTTCGGGATTCTCTTTCGGGATTGGGATGGGATGGGGTGGAAGGTCGTGGCTTAAATGGGGGGTATATTGGTCAGGCATCTGTTTGGTTCGAGGCGGGGTCGTGGTGAGATAGTCTTTGGCATACCGCAGGAGGTTCAATTTCCGTGGACTTCTACTCGTAGCGGGGCTAGGTATTCATAGTCGCCTAGGGATAATCAAAAATTTGATTGAGAGGGTTTGGATGACCAGACTCACTGAATTGATTTTACCTTGTTATATTGAGGAGAAAGGGAGTTCTTAAAACGAGACTCTAATAATCTTCTAACTCGGTGCTCGGTTGACCCCCTTCCAGACGTCCAAATGTGCTGAGGATACAATACTGGTATTACTGGTACCATACCGGTAACGTTCACACATATCGTGCTTACCCAAAATATTCAGACGGTGAATAATATCGCTTCTACGTTTGAACGAGCTTCGGCGGCCTGGGAGAGAATTGGAATAAAAAATAGAAGCGCATAATAGATCAGTGGTTCGGTCTGGTGGTTGGAGTGATGAGGAAAGGTGGAGAGAGCATGGTCTAAAAAAACTATATGCCACACATGATTTCTGTATAAAATGACTGCATATTCGTAATGTCGTGACGTTTGTGAACTGGACTGCTATTTGATACCGCCAAAAATTGGCAAGGGCCTCATACAATAGTAGCCCAGTTCACAAACATCACGACATTACGAGTACAGGGGTGGGGTCTCAACTTTATTCACACCAGAGATCGGTTATTAGAGAGTCTTAATACCGGCGTTTGTCCTTTGGTGTTGATAACCTAAAAGTTCGGAAAGATAGGGGGGTTATGCCCTTTGATATCTGACCTACTGTGCAAGCTCAAATCAATAAGCGGATAGTTAGAGATATTGATCACTTTAAAGCAGGGTTACAACGACGGTCTTCGGTAATTGAACCCGGGGGGTTAGAAGGGGGGGGGGGTGATCTTTGGTGACTTAGTGAGCAAGAAATAATAGGAAGTACTCTTCGGGCGGAATTGAAACTGGACCCTTTGGTTGGGGATTTGTATCTTCAACTAGATTGCGTGAGTATTTATTGCTCAGAAGTGGGGAAAGAGTAGTGCCGGTAATAGTAATTTGTTTCTTTGCTTCTAACTGCGTTCAAGTCCCGGCCCTGCAGGCGCATTGCTTCTACGATAAACTGGCGAGCTTTCCGGGGACATCGTGGTCCCCAACTTGAACGATTTAACCCTTAACTCATAGCATCTGACTGTTGTTTGTAGAATGGTTACCAACAGAGGTGTTATGGCTCAAGGCTTGTGGCTCGTAGGTCACTAATATCATACCAAGATCATTCCTGTAGTGATTTTTTACTGGTGCGTATTTCATGGCTTCTTCCTATACCCTCAGTTGATCCTCCACCATATTTAATTTTTAAACAAGGATTACAACTGCTTCTACTACTCGTCCCCCGAAAGAAGTATGATACCTGAAAAAAGGGGTCGTAAAATACCGTTGGTGCAGGGGTATGAGATATGGCATGAGTGGTTCATGTCCATAGTGAGTGGTCCTTATAGAAAAGTAATAGTAGCCTACTTCCTACTATAATGATTGTGAATTGACTTCTTTAAACATATTCCTGCCTTGACCAAGTAATAGTAAGTAAAAAAAAAAAAAAAAAAA
>QFET01018934.1:0-10612 GCA_003316355.1 Tuber calosporum | reverse complement strand
TTTTTTTTTTTTTTTTGTATTTAATTATCTTTACCAAATTTAAATATCCATACTTCAAATTATCACATTGAAGAAATAATTTCACTTTTCACTTGATCCTCTCCCCTTTTTCCTCATTCATCCACCAATCGCTTTCCTCATTTACTGGGATCATTCACACTACTGTGCTTGACAATGTTGTCTCTACCCTGAGACTCACCCCCAAGGTATTCAGATTCTTCACTTTATGCTGGGGACTTGAATGGTACCATCATGCAGTATTGTACAAGTATAATACATGATGGCGATTAACTCTCCGTTTCAAACCTAAATTAACCCCCCATGAAGCTTCCACTCCTGCAGGAAACTTGAAATAGGGCTGTACTGTACCGGAGGTTAAGGGTAAGTCTGTCGAACTCTTCATCATTGGTGGCAGGTGTCTTAGCTAGTAACGAATCACCTGCTACCACCTGTAGTAATTAGTCAGTATGTGATGACTTTCAATCTGGAATGGTTCTTGTACTAAGAGTTAATCAGGCATTACAACTTCTTCATCAAATTTACAATATTTGACTATTTGTTTTTGTTTTCTCACACCTCTTGATTGCACTAGTCACTGAGTGACAGAACATGAAGTCAAAAGGTCGTCAAGAGGATTATGTGCCCACAGGGCACAGTGCAAAGGGGTGTGAAACAACATGAGTTGAGCGAATGCAAATTATCACACTACTCAATAAGGCAAAGATTACCTGGAAGGTAGGTTGAAGTAGTTAAATAAATTAGAGATTGAAGATTAACCGAACATAGAATATTAGAATAAAGGTGAATTTAGACTTCCACACACGTCAGAATATATATCAATAGGCCATGCTATAGGGTTCTCTATCAAATCGGAAACGATCTGGCCTTCCTGTGATTTCAACAATACAGAGAAAGCCCAGCTGTGTGCCTTTGTCACACAAGATAAACGTACTCGGGGTCTACAGTGAGAGGAGGTTATTATAGTGATGGGATATAGTTGTTCTATGCAAACACTTAGGCATATTATGGCATCCATTGGGTATCATTGGGTCTTTTTTGTAAAAAGTAAGGCATTTCTTCAAATTCTTGTACTGGAATAGTTTGACCTCTACTATGATATTAGAGTTGCCTCTCCTTCAACAGTTACATATTTTTTCCATTCTTCTTTTTCTAACTTATTTATACTACTAGGTGGGGCATACGGAGCCAGAATAAACCAAAACGTGTAGAGTGGTGTTGAGCACATTTAGAATGGACAAAGGAGGAATGGAAATAAGTAGTTTGGACAGACCAGTTGACATTCAGTATGGTAGGGTTCTCTAATCAGCCTTGGGTTACTTGCCGACCAGAAGAGGAATACTATCCAGACTTTATTGATCAGGTTTTGCAGTCTGGTAGGAAAAGTATCATGGTATGGGGTGCCTTTTGTAGGAAAATCAGGTAAGAGCTATATATTGTCCCTCTAGGCAGTACTATAAACTCGAAAAGGTATAGGGGTAATATCATAATGCCATACCTGATACCTTTTTGACATCAGGCATGTGAAGAATACGGATGGACCAAGGTGGTAGAACACAACGCACTTGGCCATTAAGGTTATGCAAAATCCTACCATGTTCAAAATGGGATCGACTATATATCTTGGCCTCAACAATCCCCAGATTTAAACCTGATTGAAGCTTTATTGGCGGAGATGGAGACCAAACTGGGGCAGATTCATGAGCAGGCCTCAGATGATCCTACTTTAATTATTATGTTACAGATTGCGTGGAGGAGTATTACAGCTGAGAGCCACTTTCAGCTTATTGGAAGTATGCGGAGGAGACCAGAGGCTGTAATTGCAGTCAGCGGTAATGCTACTCCATATTGAATTTGTAGAATCGTATGCCCGTTAGGGCGGTGTCTCCTCTATGTATAGGAATAAACTTGATAACAAGTAGAATCTAAGTCTTTCTTCTCACTCCAATATTAAACTTGTAGAATACAGGCGACTCTTCTCACTAAGGAGGAGTGCCAAGAGTTCTACAGACTTTTTTCCATCACCAAATTATGAAGCAACTAACCAATCGGACATGCAGGCAACTTGCATGCTCAGAGTAAACTCAGCCTATGCACCGAGTTCGACAGACTTTTGCGTACACCCTAAGTACTCGTACCGTACAAGTCCAAGTACCAGGCAAAGAATGTTCCCGTATGACACAAGAACAGGGATAATTTGCTGGTGTCAACTAACTGACTAACTAGTCTAACCCCTACCTTATATTATACAAGTACAAAACCTCCTTGCCTACACACCGTAGCACAAGTACAAGTACTCGTACTAGCACCCTACTCGGCCGAAACCCATCTAACAGCAGGACGTGACTCCCACACCACACCACACCACCACCTAATTATGTTCTCCTTCTATGTACCGTACTCGAGTATTAGCCTTGCACTTGTACTTGTACCAGTATTGTACAGTACAACTGCCAGGAATCAACTCTCCCCAACAGTCAATCTACATTTCAACTCGAAAAATAAAACCCGTCTCGTTCTGTACTTGTACAAGTACTGTACTCGTACGAGTATCACCTTACAACCCATCAATATTTATCCTGATACTTTCAGAACCCCCCCGGAGCTCAATGACAAACCCCCTCGATTAGGAAATATTCTTTTTTTTTTCTTTTTTTTATAGTAATATATGCTCAACATAGTTCGACTTACCTCCATACAAAGTATGATACCTTGCTCCTGGCTCGCTTGAGCCTCATTGCGGTTTACCTACCGTATTATATTGCTCTTTGTTGTCTAGGGTACTTGGATCCGAATGGGGCGGATACTTACTGTGCTTTGCGAGAGTGACCGTGCGAGTACTGGTACGGTACTGTACTTGTGCGAGTAGGTGTCCCACTTGCACTTCGCTTCCCGTGGTGAGATAGGAATCTCTGTGTACTGCACGAGCACTACTACGAGAGTAGAGTACTGTGCTCCACTAACTGACCGCATGTAAGGGTCCCCCTGGGATGGCGTGTTTGCCTTGCGATATTCTTGAGGCAAAGAGTGCCCGGAGCCGTTTGGACTGGTATCGCTGGTTTCTTTTCTTTTTTCTTTTTTACTTTTTTCTACTCTTCCGAATGGTGGTGGGTCCTTTCCTGAATGCGGAGTTGGCGGCGAGCGGTTCTGGGTGGACCAATCCTGCCTCGTAGCTTCCATGAGGTTACACACCCAAATCTAGACAAGTTCCTGGCCAATTCTGCTGGTATCCCATATAATACAGTACAAGTTGTAACTCCTCAAATTCATCACTGTGATTCTCTAATCAGAGATCGGGTTTTGTATATTCTTGGTTCCGGTTTGAAGCCCTTTTTTCTCCTTTGGGTGTCGGGTGAACCGGCACACCTAATGTTCTTTCACATAATTAATACCAATAATTTATATCCTGGCTACTTGTACTCAATAACGCGCATCCACCACGACAGCTGTAGGAAAAGGCTTGGCCGTGGCACCGTATTATCATCGGTACTCGACTCTACCGTAAATGTGAGGGCTACTTTGTTCGGCATCAATCAATTCACTGAGACATCCCATTCACATTCACAAACGAGTTGAAATGTTGGAAGGTATCATGGACTTTCATTACCACCATTACTTTCAGCCATCCATCGTCCACCATCCACCACAAGGCAAACAATAGTCGCTATGCAAACCACTTTCGAAACGAGACAATACATACGAGGGAAAAAACGCGATAACCATTGACAGAGGAAAGAAAGGGAAAACAAAGAAAATATCAAGAAAATCTATGAGACCGAGCATTTATCAGGCAATCCGCAAGGACCGCCCGTTTTCTCATCATTCGTATCCTGCTTTTTCTCCGGAACATTTTCCTTTCTAACTGGCTGTTTGGGGGTTATCGCATCTTTTTTGGTCGTAGCATCAGAGCTACCATGCAGTCAAGCAAAGTTGACACGGGCAACAGTCTCGTAAAAGGTTTGGCCTTGGATGCGGGCGAGCTCCTTTTCCTTCTCGGTAGGCTGGCGAGATCCGTCACCGCCCTGTGATATGGTTGTCAATAATATGTAGAGAGAAAGGGGAAATTGTGAGAGGAGGGAAACATACAGCGAAGGTACCAGCACCCCATGGGGAGCCACCGCGGACCTCACTAGCGTCGGCGAGAATACCGAAAGCGTGCTTGTAGCCCAAAGGAACGAAGATCAGTCCATGGTGAACAAAGGTAGATATGGCGTTCAAGGCAGTGACTTCCTGTCCACCGCCCTGGGTACCACTAGAGACGAAAACGCCGACATATTTGCCTGTGAGATTATTAGAAGTGAAAAAAATGCATCAAAAATCCAACTCATGTTGGAAGAGAGGAAGCAAGCATACCGGAAAGTTCGCCCTTAGCCCAGAGACCACCAGTAGTGTCGATGAATGCCTTCCACTGGCCGGGGAAGTTGCCATAACGAGTGGGGATACCGAAGAGGAAAGCATCGAATTTAGGCAACTCGGCAGCGGTGATGATGGGGTACGCAGGCTTCTCAGGGGCGTGCATGGCCTTAAGAACCTCAGGGCCAAGAGTCTCGGGGACCCTATAAGAGCAATTCAGCGGCAGCTCCAATGTTTGCAGCGGAAATCCCGCCGGAGGAAATTCTTCCTCCAAAAACTCGAAGAAGAGGATTGAAGCAAAGAAAGAAAGAAAGAAAGAAAGAAAGAAAGAAAGAAAGAAAGAAAAGAAACTCACTGGTAGATGGTCACTTGTCCGCCAGCGGCTCTAATACCCTTGGCCTCTTCTTCGGCGAGCTGGGCAATATGGTGGTACAAGGTGTAGATGACGATAGCGACTTTAACCATTGCTGCTGTTTGTTTGAAGTTTGTTAGGGAAAAGTGTTGATTGGATGGGTGTTTGTTGGAGGAGTGTGTTGTGTTGGTGGTGAGGAAGCAGAAATGGATGAAGACGCTGGTAGCTGTTAAATAGACCGTTGTGGGATGAGGAGGGGAAGAGGACTAGAAGGGCAGAGGGGAGAGGTCTTATATATGTTAGTCCCGGGACCGACGTTTGCAAGTGTTTGCGGGACCCGCCCTTCCACCCAGGGAATTTTGAGTGGCCTCCCTCCTTCCTCACTTTGCTCCGTCATCAGCAACAAACCCCCGTCGCCTCAATTGAGGTTCTCAAAGGCCGCCGGGAAAAAGTGTGTTTTGGCAAGGATGGTGGGATGGGTTTCTGGAAGCTACTATCACGGCCTCCACTGAGTTACCCAATATCACTCTAGCTCATAACCTTTCCTCTGTTCGTGCCTGGCTTTTCCAGCAATAGCAGCAGGCCCTTGATGACCGGCTGCTTA
This sequence comes from Tuber calosporum, assembly GCA_003316355.1. Lineage (NCBI taxonomy): Eukaryota > Fungi > Ascomycota > Pezizomycetes > Pezizales > Tuberaceae > Tuber > Tuber calosporum. The sequence continues at coordinate 5,285 of QFET01018934.1, read as the reverse complement.
GTGATAGGCATTTCCCCCCCCCATGGTTGCTACGGTGTGCCAAGCTTCCCCATTTGCGGATGTGCCTGCAGGGTTTTGGAAGTGGTATCCTCCCTCATTCTCGTCGTTGTTTTGCCCATTTCTGGTGGGGGTGCGGGACGCGTGCGGTGGATGGTGGGACTCAGAATTTGTCAATGTTGCCAATCAATCGCCAAGACTCGGTTATATGGTATCGGTTCATGCAGCTAAGGGAATTATCATGATATCGGGCGAGAAAAAGAAAGTACGAGTCCTCCACCATTAGTAATTCCTCAAAACCACCCAGGGCAACTTTCCCAAGGCGAGCTTGGAGCCATACGGTAGTGTGTTCGAGGGGTGTCCGAAATCCCCTTCTTTGGCGGTGAATAGAATTTGATAACCCTTCTCTGTCTACCCAGTTCTCCATTTTTGGCTTTCTTCCTCCCGTTTTCTTTGTGATGCACTGGCACCAGAGGTATCCACCCCCTCGATTACCGTGCACAGGAGACCCGTTCAAACACGGGGAGGAATGGGCTTGCCATATTGAGGCAATTTACCCTAAATTTTACTTTTTTGGTTTTTTTTCCTATCTATGACCTGGAAAAACAAAAAGAAATATCTGTTTGTATTTTCGCTCTGCAATCTGCATCAACTTGGGCTGCGAAAACCTTTGTTGGTTGATTGGTCCCGGATACCCATATTTTGTGGGGCGGTGGAATTGTACAGGATCCGGTCATCATCACCAGTGCTCCCAAGGTCCCCCAATTGATTACCAGGCCATGACAAACGCTGAAGATTGGCAATATTGTCTACCGGAAGGATCCACTGCTGGATTACTAAGCTCTGTGCATTGGGAAGGGCAAAAGTTGAGACAAAGTACCGTACTCGTACTGTAGTGTCCTTAATAACCAGTGATCTGGCATCTCGAAACCCCCCCCCCGCCTTTAAGCAGCAAACCAAACAAGCATTCATCCACACACTCACATCGCTTACCGTCCCGGTAGGGGCCCCACACGGCACAGCCATCTACCCTATTTGTAAGCTGGGTTATCATGTTTGAAGGGATATGTTCCACCCACAGCTAGAGGGAAGTTTCTATCACAAACCAGTACTGTACGGTACGGTGCTCGAGCAGCATGCTTCCGGTGTTCAACCCCCCCATCCATCCTAGAACCTACAGCAGCAGGACCGCAATCAATACACAAAGAACATACAGCATGGCAACCCACGAACCAAATCAATACCAGTGCAGGCTTCGACAGGGGGCACGACGAAACTGGTGGGTCATGAACAGGGATCGGTAACAGGCAATCTTCTGTTACCCTACTTTGAGGAGGATTCGCTCCCCCTGCTCGCCAAAGACCCCTGTTCTTCACCCCTCCGGTTTTCCATTTGGGAACGATGGTAATCAAGGCAACAATGATAGTGCTCGGGTGGGGGAGTTAATCCGTGGACACCGTCATATTATTGGCCCAACTGCCGTGGATACCCCTTCTGGCATGTAAGAAATGGTGAAGCCTTCACAGAACCTTCTTCTCTTTCACAATCAATAGGCTTAAGTTAGCTACAGATCAGAAACGACCATTCATTGGTGGGAATATTCACGGACCAGCCCTGGTATCCGAGTACCTGGCCTACGACACAGCAGCCTTCTCATTTCCCCTCAGCGCACCGAGTAAAATGATCAACGCACCTTCGAGGGACTACGGTGCGGCAGCTCTGGTCGCCCGGTTAGGCAGACTAAAGCGGCCTGGCATGGCACTGCAGAAGTGGTGTCCCAAACCATCGGGGGAATCAATCTTGATAGAATGCGCTATCTTACCATTGAATTGCCAAATTTCAACTCGCCCACCGGTAGCATTATCCTTAGGTAGTAAACGGGTTCTCTCCCTGGTTCAAGATTGAACGGACCACGAGAGAGCGACGTGGCTCGCAACCGGATGTGTGAACAATTATAGGTGTATGCAATCGTGATGTGATTGTTACGGTACTGTAGTTTGTTAGGTGGGGGTGTTGGAAATATCGCCCTCCGTCACTTGATGTAGGCCTCATCACCCGCTAGGCTCGCTTGCTGGCTTCCTGACAAGCAAAGATGTAATCGACGGGGCCGGCATGAACGGCTTTGATCAACACTTTCAATCATCATTCCAATTGCTTATATCAGAATTGTTTTCGATGGCAGCTTCGGAAGTGGATGCATTCGAAAAATCGACGTTTGCGTCGATTTTGTTGTTTGGGTTGCATTTCCAATAAAGAATGATAGTTATTCATATGACCTCTTTTGGTAGCAAGTAGGATACCTCGCCTACCGTAATCTTGAAGATCGGAAGGGAACCCGTGGCTGTTTGATTCGATGCCCCAGAATACCGTACTCGCACTGTACTATCCAACTCTCCCCCACCAGTCAGTCATATTGCGCCATCCGTTGAAGACGATGATGGAAGAGAAAAAGCGGCCCCCGCCCCTCAAACATCATCTTTGAATAGGGTAAAGGCATTCGGCCTCGGATCGAATCAAGTCCCCTGTGTTCACGGAGCGTGTAACCCCTTCTGCATACTCGAGTCTAAATCTAGCAGACCCACTCGAAATTTGGCACTACCGGTGGAGGAAGTGTCTTTCGACCCGGGGGGGGGGGGGTTGAGTTCCTCAACTCGTACCAGTAATAACTCCTCTGAGACATCTAGCACCTACTGTACCAGTAATTATCATGCTCGAGTAAGCCCGAAATCGACCGGTTTCGATTGTCGCAAGAAGGCTCAAGCTTCCGAACCCTTTCTCGACATGGCGTCATGCCCGAAAAAGCAATGGGGTAACTCCAAACCAGGGGGCGTGCCGTTGCGTCGCATCAAAGTTGCCTCGTCTCTCCTCTCCCTGCTGGAGCCGCACGCACGATTTCACTCCTCAATTTAGGCTTTATGGAGACCAGGGTCAACGACTATCTCTTTCGGACCTTTCGTTCCATAGCAACGCAAAAGCAAAAAACAGGGAGAAAGAAAAACGAGCAGCCTGGAATCCAAAATCCCCCGCACTGCACCCTCAGCCTTCCAGTGGGTGACGAACGGGGACCAATGAGCAGAGGGTGTCCGAGAAGGGTGTACCAAAAATCAGGTGGTACGGCATCAAATTTGGTAGGAGCTGCTCGCTGCGGTATGCCCTCCATTTCCTTGTCCACCCCACCGTACTACAGTACCCGTACGATCATAGCGATTCCACTCTTTTGAAATCCAGAGGAATTCCCTTTTCAGTGAGCGATAAGCGACGGGAGATGGACCTGCCCATGCGTCAATCCCCCGCTTAGAGAGGCAGGGCCGAGGGTGCTTATTCTACTCGTATCTCTCTGTACGAGCTGGACGCATGGTGTTTACTCGCCTTGTCTGGATTTCTACTCTGTCTTTGCTCTCATCCCAGGTTTCCCCTGGACTGCATTTCTCATCCAGTGGCTCATATCTATTGATTGCCTTGCTATAGGATATCGCGTACGAGTACTGGTAGTCCCTCACTCGCAGGACAGGATTGGGCAAGCTTCCTAGCTGGCTTAAGAGCAAGCAGTGGCCCCTTACAGGGAGCTATCCCACAGCCAACACATTTCCCATCTTGATACATTAACCGGTGTACGGTAGTGTACAGGAGCACTATAGAGAGATAAATGATTTGGACCTATTCTTACAGGCCCCTCTTCTCCTCACTTCCATCCCACCCCCTCCACCTCTCATAACCCAAAACCAGTTTCCCAGCCGCACTTGGGAACCCCCCAAAGCGAGAGGGCAAATATATGTGAGGTATTCCTGGTTACAGAAACCAAACAATATATTCTCGCTGGTTTAGTTTTGGTGCGGTGGAGGTTAAACCTTCTTCTCTGAATGCAGAGAGACCTGTAGGCACTCGTACATACTAGGAGAGGTTCTAGAATTCGGAGACAGCAAGGACATTAGGGCTGTAATTACCCTCGTCGACTTAGGCGCGGGCGTTTAGAGTAGAAGTAGCAAAACGAGTGATGAATGATGAGAACAACCTCGAATCAAATCCTGACATTGGTGGTATAGTACAGCACCCCTAACCCTCCCAAATTAGAGGGGGGGGCTAGAGGCGCAAATCCACAGTTCCTACTTCCGGTTAAACTTAACCCAGGAGATTCAGCAAAGGTGGACCATGCAAAATACCAATGGGCAAAGGTTGTAATCCTCCACCTTAGGCAACGCATCGCAACAGCTCGGGATAAATTGACCAGTCTGCATGTCTCGGAGATTCTCGGATACCAATCTCCGAAGGAAATCTCCTACGACACGATATGATATCATGGCATCATACGTACGCTATCATAACGATCTATCCATACCTTCTAGTGTCCATGGAAACCACTCGAGATTACCTTCAGATCTGCTCGTTAGGACCTGGTAGATATCTCGAGAGGAAAGGTGATTGATTTGTCTTTCTTTCTTTCTCTCTTTGATTTCTATGGTAACTTGGCTCACGGGTTCGCCGCGAGACACGATAGTCTAGATTCCGTGGCTATTGTCCTGAACGAAGTGAGGGGAGTGTATGAGCTGTCTTGAGGGATGGATTCATACGGTATTTCGGGGTGTGGTAGGTGAGATGTTATGATATTGGGAAAAAAACTGATGGGAGATGTTTATTGCTGTATCGAATTCTTGGTGGATTTTCTTTTTTCTTGTTTTTTTTCTTTTTTCTGCTACCAGTTCTTTGAGAATATATCGTCTACTTGTAGCTGGACATACAACTCCATAGACCATGTGAGGGCTCAGGCGGCACCCTCAGCGAGGCATGGCATGGCTTGGCTTGCCGCTTTAATTGGGATCATTGTGACATAGATAGGTGATAGGAAGGAGAAACGGTTTTTTCTATACTAGAGCATAATGCGGCGAGCTTTTGCCGCCAAGCTGCGCCAAGCCTCGTTGAGGGTGCCGCCTCGCTGAGCCCTCACATGGTCTAACGACCTCTTTCGGCTCTCTCTCTCTCTCTTTACTTGATCAATTATTCTGCTTATCGTAGTCCAGCTCCCGATTCCAACACTTCCCCCCCCCCACCGATCTTTTATGCGCAGTTGTGGAGTTAGCGGTAGAGGAGTCCCATAAGAATCTGGAAAAAATCTGAAAGTTAGAAAAATATCATAGTTCAAAACACAAGAAGATTCCCATACCGAGGGATCGTTTCCTATATCATCATCACACTACCACTTCAGATTTAGTATCATGTGGGGAGTTACCCATCCAACCATCTCTCAATTTCCAAATCCTTGACCGTCATAAATCTGAACCCCCCCTCCCCCC
>QFET01018929.1:0-16206 GCA_003316355.1 Tuber calosporum | reverse complement strand
GGGCGGGAGGGATCCGAGGCTGCCTAGTTTGTGGGATTGAAGTCGGGGTAGGGTGGAGGAAGGTAGGGGAAGCTGTTATTAGGTTGAAGTCGGCACTTGGGCTTTTGCTCTTACTTTGTTGTTTTGTTTTCGGAACTTTGTAAATTATTTTTTCCTTATGTTTTTCGCTTTGAATAACCTGCTTAGTCTCTTTCCTGTCTGTACTTTTTTTTTTTATCTTATACCCCATTAGTTAGCCATAGCTGTGCACTAGATTAGTGCCTAAGAATGTTAACCTCTATTGTTACAGACTGCTGGGCAACCTTACCCATACTAGAATAGTGTGCTTGGCATATCCCAAAGTGCCTTTCGTTCTGCCAACTCCTAAGTGGTACACTGAATCTTATCCTTCATATCTTAGCAACAGCTAAAACATGCAAGTGTGGTTTGTGTCCAAAATATACAAAGGTAATTGATCTGAAAGTATATGACAATAAGTAAATATGAGCCCCTTTTAAGAAGGCATACAGACCTTTTCTGTCTGCTAAATCCAAACCTCCATAATACTGCTTCAGATATCAGCATCTATAATACGTCTCCCGACAAAATCAACATTTCCCAACACTTCTCACTCCAGTTATCCCTCTATTCACCTTAGCACAATGCCACAACAGTCACGGCCCAACACTGTCATACTGCCTCCACCCTATCCACATAAACACAAACAAAAAGAGGTCCGCGAAGGACTTATTCGGAAATCTGGAGCTAAAGAGGTATTAGCTGAAACTGCATCTACTTTGCCTTTTCTTGCTTCCGATCGATCCGCAAATCAAGGAATATCACCTCTGGGATTGACTGCATCATGACGGCAGATACGAGTGCCTGATTATCATAATGATAGAGGTCAGAGTTTGGGGCAGCAGATCAAAGTATGGATTCGAATGATGGTGAATATTAGGATAACGGTATTCAGAGTAGAGAGAGTGAGGAGGTGGACTTAATAGAAGGAGATGCTGATGATGAAGATCCGTCAGCAGGTGACAGGGTACAGAGACCTATAATTGGGCAAGAGTTCTAATCTCAACACTTGATAATGACTGTGACAGTTACCAAGACACCAAGATCAGATAGGATTATGGGTAGTTTTACAGGACGGCTAATAACGGGGCCATTTTGAGTTAGTTAAAATCGATTATCTCTACCGACCACCGGATCGGCCTCCAGAGAAAAAATACCTGTAACACCAACTACAACACCAGGTCATTCACGACTGTGATATCCTTAATTAAGCCAAACAGCTCCAGCAGCAACCAGCAGCTGACGACATATTGCTGTAGTGATTGAGCTTAAATTTCAGAACAAAGCCCGTCTTTTAATGTGGGACTGGGCACTATTCTCGGATCCGTTTCCGGACCCTTTTATCCTGACCAAAATGGTACACACATATTGGAATAATGCCCAGCAAGAACTAGGGTTTTGCTGCATTTACCATTTTACAACAGCCTCGAATGAGCATGTAAGTTTTCGCAAATTGGAATAACTAAATATAATATCTACCAGCTGCTATTTTAGCAGATTTGAGCAAAGTACATTGTATGTAGATCCCTGTATTTGAATTGTGCAAAGAAGTCTGTAACTGAACTCTATAAGTTTGATATAGAGGATCATATAATTATACTCTGTGCATAAAGAGTAGAGTACTTATCAGAGAAAGACCAGTGTAATTGCTTACCCAATTGGTATGAGGTAGGCTTGCTGCCCTTGTTTGAGATTATTCCAATCCGCTCTGTGACCTGATTTGCCTAACAATGCTACAAGGCACTGTGCCTTATGTTCCTAGCCCCACAGATTAAAGGTGTCATATATGCATTATTTTATTGAGGCAGGAAAGAAGTTGCACAATGGATGACGGATTCCTAAGGAAGATTAGCCGCTAGTTTCTTTGCCCAACTCTGGCCATATTGTGTAATACTTTGTGGCAACATTGTGTCATACATTACGTTGCTAGCAGACTAGAATATTAGGTGACGAGGTCAATTTCACGCACCCCAGTTCTCTAGGTAAAGATAAAAACATCCGCTTAGGACGTGTGGTAATTAGGCTGACTGAATAACATGGCTGCTGGAAGGCCAGTTACAAACTTAGGCCAATACACGGGAGCTTTTCCCGACTTCAGTCATGCAGTGGATAACAAGCAGATCAGATGATAAAATAGCAAATCATTGGAGAATACGTGTAGGGAGGGTCGACAGATATTCGGACCATCTTGATGCTTTGCACCCCGGGTTCAGAATCCATCCAGAGCAGGATGGAGAACAATCCAGCAGAGTCAGTGGCTCAAGTAGCCAGCAAGAGTCACAACAGGAGGCAGTGTAAGACCTGCTGGCGGGCTTAATTGATACAAGTTTGGTCACCAGACATGAAGATTTGACGTGGCAGCTAGACGAAACTGGTGCAGATTGCAAGGATGATTTTGGTATTGATGTTAGTATATAATTCCTGTAACTTAAGAGAAAATAATGGTAGATCATGCTAGTTGGAACTGTCTCAGGGGAATTTTGTCTTCGTGAGGGCTAGCCGATGGGGTCAAGTAGAGGTTACCTTTATTGAAGATCTTGGGAAGAATGCATAGTGCAGCAAGATTGCTGATAGAGACAGACGAAATATGATATTCTATAAGACTCAGTGAATACGTCAGGCAGATTCAAGTAATAAAGAGTAAGATATGAAGTTATTGAAAACTGGAGGAGGACTACAGCAACATTGGAGAGGGTGGGGAATGTGTCAGAAGACATCTAGACTAGAGGAAGAAGTATGAGGTGAATGCGGACGAGGTGCAGACGAATACCAGTGGTTGAGTGAAGAAGTCCAGCGGCTGAATGATATACGAAGTGAGATAGGAAGATAGAGATAGTAGGAGGTGAAGGTACAGTGTAATCAGAGGGAGAAACAAAGCTATTAGGACCTGGGAATAGAGTACAGGGCGAAATGTGGACGAAGCACGGACAAAACAATCTATTGCTGGGGAGGAACGGCGAGAGAGAAGAAGATATGGAGGGGCTCCAGAAGAAGGGATTGGTAAGCGGAGACAAGTCGGCAATAGCGAACAAGCATCCGCAGGCGTCCAAAGTGAGATGGCTAATGTCCATATTGTATGGTAAATGTTTCTCGCAAGGGTCTGCTAGAGGATATCTGGTGCGTCTGAACGCAAAATGGGCAGGTCCAGACATAATACGTCTGTGCGGGCCCTTGCAGATTCTAAGTTTACGTTTACATCTTCTAGAGCATTCGACGTACAGGGAGTACTAGGTGTAAAATAACTTTTTTAGCCAATGTTCTAGTTATAGAAAGATATCAAACTATCGTGAAATGGTCTTCAAGGATCACTATTTGTTAAACAGGTTAATGTGACTGTTACTAATATGTATCATTATAGTTGTAATAAGAATTGAGAAAATATTCACCTAATTCTGCATTTGTTTATAGATATATTGTCCATTTTGGACTCCAACTGTGCCAAATTTCCAGTATAGGCCTGGACGCACGAATGTTCTCTGGTTCATAACTGGCAGCTTTCCTCCTGTGTGCCTGGCGGCTTAACCCAACTTTAAGGCTCAACACAACTTTGTAGTTTACCATATAAACTTTGCGGCTCAATACCACTTTGTAGCATATATTGATAACTTCATAATATTGCTTAACTCAGTAGCTGTACAAAACTTTTAACTAGCTAATACTCAGAGTTCCTTTTCCTGCTTACAATAAGCGAATTATCCACACTATAAGAAATAATGCCTGAAATGCCTACTTTTATTCTTCCCGGCCAGCAAGGTGAGCCTTATGTAGAGGTTGAGGTATGAATTCAAGCTGCCATTATGTATATTCAGAATCATGAAAACCCATACCCAAATTTTGCAGATATTGTATGCACTGACAAAGGCACAAATGACCACCTTCAAGGAAGTTCACCAGGCCAGCATTTAAGACAGGAACGACCAGGACCAAATTACAAACCATCACATGGCCATGACCTGGCAGTTTGTCATTGCCTTAAGCGCCTCCTGACACTAGGAACCAGTGCCGGACTGCAAATGCTTACGAGCTGTACTAATACGATTGCGCAAAACACCCATTCTGGCCCTGGTTCCGCCGAGTTTGTCAGTAATCATTGGGCTACCGGTTTCCTGAGCAGCCATCTAGCGTACTTTATTTGAAAGCAAAATCTTTTAATAGTGACCTCGAAAATGCTCAGCACCCCGATGATATTCGCAATTGGTTTGTGAAATATTAGATATTTGTGAAAACTATAAGATTCCGCCAAGTTAGTAGTAGTATAATGTCAATAATAGTGGCCTCTGTATCAAGATTGGCTCAGTGATCAATGGATCATGACACGTGATCCAACATGCTAGGCCTACTTAGATCCAGCTAGCAATCAGAACTAGTTACTGGTTCTGAAACTATTAGCAGAGAGAGTACTGTATCACCACCAAATGTTATTGCTTGTGGCATCATCCCTCATGAGTGTTGGCATAACAGTGCCTATATTCCTGATGATTATCTCATTGGCCTTTCAGATACAAGTTACATCAACCATGAATTAACCATCAGTTGACTTCTGCATTTCAAACAGTTCTCAGCAAAACGACAGCCTGGAGTCTATCCACTATTACTCCTTCACGGATTCATCCCTCCTTGAACTGTGGGGTTTATTCACTATTACAATATTCATAGATTATCCCTTTATGCCTTCCTCCCTATACTAGGAACTTCTACGCCTTTGGATGTTGTAGGATTTCAACCTTACAAGCATTCTCATGCTAAGCGTCTTGAGGCAGCAACTAGGATTGGGTGTGATAACTTCAACATAGTAGAATTCCTTGATAGAATTGATTTTATTCGTCAACAGATATTTAAGCGGTCTATTGTACATTCTGCATTCAAGGCCAGAGGCCTTTTTTTGTTATAACCCAAACCTAGTTATCTCAAAACTGCGCAAGTTAGTTCACTGACTTGATCTTCATGCCATACCATCATGTCGATTCCAGGCAACAATTGCAACTACCATCCCCAATCTGTGGACCCAAGGGGAACAATCATTACTGTGGGCACATAATGTGTCACCTAACTTCCAATCTCCTCACAATCTTGGTCCGAAACGAGCCTTGGCTTTTGTACAGACTAGTGTATTAGCTATGGAACACATGGAAAATATCTGTGCTGGAGAGAATGCAAGAAATGAGAGACATAGTACCCAAAACCGAAAGCAATTGCAAAGGTGTGGAGTGCTGTATGCCTCTTAAGCACACTAAATGGTTAAGTGAAGAGAGGATACTCAGTTGGAAAAAGCAGAAATCCAATTACATAGGGCATAAAATGCTAAAAGAAAGGCAGATACTACAGCCCATAAGCCTTTTCTTGAGGAGATTAAAGCTGCCTATAAGGTAAGATATAAAAAACTAGCAGAGAAGAGGAAAAGGTTGCGAGAGGAAGCAAGAAACAAAAATTGTAAAAAATAACTTTACTCTAATTTTTATTTGCCCATGTATGGTTCAATTCTTCTTTTTAACTACTAAGTCATTCAAAACTATGAAGTTGTATTGAGCAACAAATTTGTATTAAGCTGCAAAATTAAGTTGAGCTGCACAGTTGTGTTAAGCCGCAAAGTTATATTGAGCTGGAAGGGTATCTATGGTAAGCTTCAAAGTTGTTTTGAGCTTCAAAATTGAATTGAAGCATGAAATTATGTAGAGCTGCAAATTTGTGTTGGGCCACCAAGTTTCTATGGCAAGCCACAAAGTTGTGTTTAGCTGTGAGGCACTATGGACAAATGCCCCCATTTGGGACCCAGCAAATATGCAATGGTTGTGGCCGCATACTGCAACTTTTGCAAGGTTATAGGCTATCTAACCTCTCTAGTCTATTATCTAATCTTACTGGGCCTCAATGCCCTTATTGTTTAACTTTTCTCTGCAAACGTCTAACGCCTATCAGTCCCTAGCGCTCGCTATCTAACCTGGAGGGTGACCCTCTGTCCCGTGTCCTATCTTTCCTTCCTTTTCCCCCTCTCCATCTTCGATATCTTCCACTTTCCCTTTCCCCTCTGAGTCTTGTATGTATTCCACTCTCTGCCCAGCTTGCCAATCCTTCTCCATTTGCACTTCTTGGTCCCACTGTGATGACCCTGCTTACCCAACCTGCAAATATCTCCTCTCTCCCACTAGATGCCCTTCTCCTTTTTACATCCACTTCCTACCTCACAACTGCCATCTTTCACTGTTTACTAGCCACCTCTACTGCCAGAACCTTTTCCGCTACCTTATCCTTTGCCTCAGAAACTTCCTCCACTGCTTTAGCCTATTTAATCTCCACATTAACTTCTGCCTTTTCAGCTTATTTATTCTCCTCAGCCACATCCTCTTTGTCCTCTTCTGCCACTATTTCCATCCCTATATTTTCTTCCTTAGAATTAGTGTTGCTTGCAATGGGCGGCACCTCTTCTTTCCCCTTTAACTGCGTCTCCAGGAGATAGTTTCTCTTTGATACAATTGAAATATGATGTCTCAACCTCTTCACCTCCTTCTCTGCCTCTCCTGTGCCTCTCCTAGTTTCATCATAACTTCCCCTGCACTACACCAAAATTGGCTACCTTAGCTACTGAATAACTTGAAGATTTTTCTTTAGACATTCCAAAACACTTTTAGCTTAGTAGGAAAACAAAAATATAAAGGTAGGGGAGAAAAAGGTGATAAAATGATCTCAAGAATCAATGGTATACTTCAGAGTAGGATTCTCTTCAAGTAAAGACTTGAAGCAATCCTGAGATTGTCTCCAAGGATCGCTATTTGTCAAACAGGTGAATGTGACAGGTAACAAGGTGTTGAGTTATATTTGTAACAACAATCGAGGATGTGTTCGAATACCTTTTGCCTGAAATGAGTACCAATAACCTTGATACAAGTATTTAATTATCGGACCATGTAACCGATATGGAAAACCCATGGAACCGACTTTCACTTTATAAACCAGAAGGCGTAGGATAACAATGATACCTGCTATCACTGCTCCTGCAAGTTGCTGAATTTGAAGGCAAATGGCTTTCCCTATAGTATCATATAGTACTTGTACACTCTCCAACAACCACCACCAAGCTCCATTTCCCCTATTTTTCCCCTAATTGCAATTTGCACATTTTTCAACACAACATAATTTCATTGCCTATTTCCCTATAACTTGACCTGTAACTTTACACAAATTATATTCCAAAACCCTCTCTCACTGACTGCTGAAGAAGCTTAATAGTAGATGGGTGAAGAAAGAGACAGCTACGGTAACCCAACTCCACGGGGCCTGACCACCAGCCATTGGTTCCTTGACTTACATCATGGGATTAAAGCTTTCCTCCCTCACCTCGCCCTGGCCAAAAATTCCGCGATTAACAAGAGATTGGAAGACTTATAAGAGGAAGATATAAGTGAAAATGCTGTATTGACAGCTACACTTCAGATTGAGATGTTCTAGTTGATTTCCTCCCTTCATGGAAAGGTTACCGCCCTCTCTCTGATCTCCGAATCGGTGAACCTTATGGTCCATGAGCTTTCGAATCATACCAAAGACCTCTCCACCACCGTTGTGATAGTACAAGAAAACTTCCTCAACCTGTACGCCCCACAAATAAACACAAAACCTATGCAACAGTGACTGCGAAGCCACTAGTGGCCAATCTGAAGACACCTGTCAAAGGTAGGAAAAGATCAGATACGGCAGTATCGACACTGCCACAAATCCCGAATGTGCAACTACCCAAGGGACACTCTACGAAGGGCGGTAACGAAACTGCCTAGATGGACGGATTTATGGTGGTAGGCCCAAGAACACCTAAAAGGGCACTGAACATGGCAAGGAGGAGAATCTATGCAACTGGCGAGACGCCTGCCCCCCTCCTCCTTGCCTGTAAACTGTAAACAAAAATTGCTCTAGAGATTTAGAAATAGCTTCCGCAGTGTGGTTAGTCTATACCATCTAACCTCTAAGTCCAAATTAACTCGAATACTGGTACGATATCCCTAATAACCAGTACAACTGTAGACTCATCAGAGTATGAAAGCTACCTTACACCAATCACAACAGCTCTTAACCTCGCTATACCAGAAGAGGAATGCACCTATGCAATATTCCGCAGGACACCTACTGAGGACCAGGTAGTTATACATGCGGTGGCCCTGGACGCTGTCACCAATAAGGAACAAGAGATAAAAAAGATCGTGAATGAAAACCTCTTGATTGGGAACCAAGTTACGGTATGCTCAGCCAGGTTTTAACAGAAAAAGGATGAAATACGAGCGCAGAAAAGTGCTACATCTATCGTCGTAACGGCTCCTTATAAGTGCGTAGACAGAAATACACCTCGAATCCACCCCTATGGTACATAGGAAGATACTGCGATCATGTGGCAATCCAACTCTACTAAGCAGTGCAGGAAGTGATACAAGTACAGACATCCTGAAATAGGCTGCAAAGATCAGACGCCCAATTGCACAATCTGCGCATGAGAACACAGACTCTGGACCATAAATGCAACTCCCCAAGATGCCCTAAGAAGGGTGATAGGATGATAGTAGTAGATTTTTGTCTAGTTATCCCATCTAAGTGTGCCGCCTGTACTGGTAACCACTCAACATATTTTGCAGTGTGACCTATCAAAGTTAAGGTCATGGCGGATGCCAAAGCTCATTTTCAAACTACACAGGGGTCAACGCACTGCGGAGGATATGGACACCAAGACCTAATTATATCTGACGACATAGTTAGGAATACACACACTCGTTTTAATAGTTTTACAGTGATACAGCATAATTGCTTGGGAAGCAAGGTGGTCCTTTTGAGTTTATTTTCAAATATTAGGAATAGGAATATTTCTTTTGTTTGTTTACAAGACCCTCCTTTATACCAGGTTAACACACTGAGGGCACCTGACTTTCAATGTTTTACACCTCAAGTTATGGGTACCAAGATATGTGTTGCTACATATATTAATCTTGGGTTACCACAGAGTTTTGGGTATATGGGTTTTTCTCCTGATGCTGATAGTTTTGATTGGTTATTTAAGCGTGTAGATGGCTCGAATGTTTTGAGAAATTTGGATAAGTTTTCTTTATTTAATGTTTACAACGGGGGGGCAGTTGGGATCAATACAGTCCCATCCACCAGTTTGTTTACTACTGTTAATTATCCTTCTCTTATAGTTGATGACCTTAATGTTCATAATCTCTGCACCGATCTGGGCTGAGATATGGCTGGCGAGGAGATGAGGACTAGAGGGTATTACCTACGAGTAGCTAGTTTACATGGCTACTGAATGCTCAATGCACCGGGAGTATTCACACAGACCCCTGATACCTCACAGCACTGACCCTCCTTCATAGATTACTCTCTTGCAAACCGACACCTTGCTGAGGACATTAATAACCGGAGGACCAATTTCGAATAAACATGATCAGACTATGGGGTAATTGCTACCCTAATCAACTCAGCACCATTTACTCAATCCAGACCATCCCCGGCCTGGGACAAGAAAGTATGGTACGAGACAGGAAAACCAAATAATGCAAACGAAATTGAGATCAAGTGGTTGCTTGATGGCAACTGCTATTCTCTCCCTACACTCAGACAAACACCTAGTGGGAAACCAGAGAGGGCTATAGATGACTTCGAATACTATATATGCCAGGTCATACATACAGTACAGAAATTGTCACTACTTAAGAGGTCATGCAAGTGGTCGAAACTATGGTGGAACGAGTACATCACACAGCTAAGAAAGAAATACGACTCTTGGTACAGACGTGCAGGCCACGACATCCTCTTGCGGGATATGGCAATAAGAGTTAAGAATAATTTCCAGTATGCAGTCAAAAAGGCTAAGGCGGCACACAGGAGGACCTTCCTTGAGGATGCTAAGAAGAACGACGTATGCACGGCTCATCAATTAACCAAAGAGAGACTTGGCACTAAGATCCCTGACTCTGGACAGTGGTCTGATGCAGCGGCCCTAGGCCAGATTATTTTGACTCTCTTCTTTCCACCCAACCTTGACACAATTGAAGTGTGCTCTCACGTTTGGATAAGTTTGAACGAAGAAGAGATAGTTGATGCACAAGACATTGCCAATGCATTTGCAAAGTGCAGTAATAAATCTGCCCCTGGGCCGGATCAGCTACCTTATTCAATTTGGAAAGGAATCTATCAACTTGACCAAAGAATCATTCCCGATCTCATCAATCAACTGCTTACATGGTATATACATTCTGACAGCCTTATGAGATCTTTAGGTATCATTCTCTCAAAGCCAGGGAAGGAGGACTACGAGGTTTAGCAAGCTAGGAGGTTATTGCCCTGATACAGATATTCTCGAGAATAGTCGAGAAGATAAACAACACACGGCTGATACATTTTGCGAAAAGAGTGGGCCTGTACTCTTTAAGACAGACAGGTAGTCTTCCACAGAGGCGTACGTTTGATGCCTGCAACTCTTTACAACCTTGGATCCAGGAGGCCGAGGCAGCAGGTCGTCGAGTAAGTACCATTTTCCTTTATGTCAAGGCTGGCTTCTACAAAGTCGACCATAAGACCCTTCTCGAAAGATTGTGGAAAATTAGAATACACAGGAATTTGGTTAAGTAGATTTCGAAGTTCATATCTGTCAGAGAATGCGTGATAGTTTTCCCAGGTTCTCATAGGGCAATGACGTACGTTAATACCGATATACCACCGGGATCTCCACTGTCGCCGATCCTATTTCTAATCTATCTAGAACCTCTGCATGAGTACAATCACGACGGGTCCCTGTTTGTTTCCTCTTAGGTTGACGATATTCCAGTTGCAGTGGAATCCGGCTCTTGGATAGAGACTACAGGAATTCTTAAAAGACATATCCGGCTCTTTGGGAGTGACGCCCTAAACATACTGTTGTGTTTCTCACCAGAAAAGACAGAACTGATCCACTGGAGGACCCAATGAGACAGAGCGTACACATGTGAGATGCATATCAGAATAGGCGACAACTTCATCGAACCGGCCCAGAAAAGGGTCTAATGGTTTGGATTTCACTATGAAGCAAACTTCGGGACGTGGACACACTTGACAAGACAGCTTACGCTAGCCCATGCGGCGTTCGATCGGATAAAGAGACTCTCTACCACAGGGGCCAGATTGTCTAAATATAGTTCTTGACGGATGCCTAAAGATATCATTATCCCTACCATGTTGTATGTGAGTGAGTTCCTTGATCCTACACTAACCATGCAAGGAAGAATGGAAGTATTCCTCAACCGAAAAAAGACATAGACTATGAACTATATTTATAATACAAATACAGTGGTGCTGGCAAGTAAGCCCTGCCTGATGCTACTGGAACTATACCTCAAACCAATTCGCGACATGGCTGCCATGAGGTTCACGACTACGATCCCCGACAACAATATTACCACTGCCCTATGACCCCTCTGTTTCGCCACAGGGCAGTTTTATAGATACCCCACCAACCGCGGGTGTTAGGCACAAATGACTCCCTAAAGGATTATATAACATTTCGGGAGGAACTGCATGAGTCCAAACCTCTACAGGCAATTACCCCCCTACGGCCGCGGCGTTCGCCCTGGGAGTCGACACTGGCACCTTGTGGAGTTACTCGTTTCCTAAGAAAACCGAGTAATTGGAACACATCTTGTAACCCCTTATACGTTGTTGCCGTCCGTCCGACGGGGTGCTGTCCGCAGGGTTTGTAGGAGGACCTCTCTGGCTAGGTCTGGGAGGTGGAACGAAGCAATTCTATAAAGAACTCACAGAGTTACACCCCGTTGAAGTTAACAGTGCCCGGGTAGTCCTAGATGGGTATGAATGGGCAATTGAAGTAGCTACACGGACACATACCGAGAGTACGCAGACACCCCCATGATGCCTATAAGGTTAACGAACATATCGAAACAAGTTGATAAGGAGAGGCAGTGAAGACGAGAAGGTATTGGCCTGATCGTGAACACTAGTCATCCTAAAAGCCAGTTGCAGAGCCAGATATGACGGCACGAAGCAGACTCGGCCAACAACCAAGCTTGCCCCATAGAGTTCTCAGAAGTTATTGGTACGTTCCAAAATGGGCGGCCATATCTTAACAGCTGAAAGATGGTTGACCACTCAGACTAAGTGGGTCCACACCCTCAGAGAAGTCAGAAGCTCTGATCATACCGTCAACTGTGCCGTGGAAGAGAGAGTTTCAGGGTCAAAGCGTCTTCACTCTCAGATTAAGAGACGAAGGTTGGAGAGAAAATACCTATTTATATGTAAACCAGTTGTAGTCTGCGAACACTCAGACGCGGGATATAAATATCGAAGTGCCTCACGTGCTTTAGCCATCATCAAGCAACGGAGAAGAGATCTTATCAATATCATAAGTGTTTACGCAAAAATCTTTACCAACGAGCCTTCCTTGACAATCTCCCTTTACGAAGAAAGTTTTAAGCCTAGTCCAATTCGCTTGCCCTTAGAATCGACTACCCCCAAAAGCAGGTCAGCCTTCAATAGCACAGGGGGAATGAAGCCTATCACTTGGGACTCAACCTTGGTTACTTCCGCTCTTTGGGTGCTACCACTAGATAGTATAGCGCGACGAGCACAGTTGCTTTTTAAGGAGTAGCCAGTTCCAAGGATACCTAACCTTTGGTCTCACCCTGATGCATCAGAATGCGAACGCTACGACAATGCCCTTAAGTCAGAAAGGGAAGCTATTTACAAGAAATTGACCCACAGATAATGTCCAGCATATTACCCATATATGCCTCCTTTTAGCTCGTGCTGAAGCTTCATGACACTCCACAAGTTTACTGAAACTAGACTCCATCAGATGAGGGCTAGGAAGAGCGATCTTAAAGGTAAGAGAGGATAGAGGAATGCAGATCCAGATCCCACCTGCCCTAGGTGTGGAGAAGAGGAGGAAACCTTCGAACATTTGGTGGCCTGATGCCATAACTGGGCTCAGGCCAGCGAAGGCTATCAAGCCAACTGCTTTGTAAATAGGGCTCATTCCGAGGTTTGGAAGAGCGGAAAGAAAGGTTGAGGACTTATAAAGGATTTGATTTCATTTATTTCTATTAATCATGTGAATTTCCCCTGTGTGATAGTTGAACCACCCTTTACTGTAGTGGATCAGGTTACGTCATGACAATTATTTGTGCATGAGGATTTATTGAAGTTTTCTTTAGTTGGAACAAGATTAACATTGATTGATTTCCTTTGGGACTTATTAGTTTTGGTTTTGTTTTTATTTCCTTTGTTTGTGTTTTGAGTTGGGTTTTTATGTGTCATGGGATCATTCCCGCCTACACCGGTTGTACCCTAGGAGATGAGTTTATCTCGTACCTAAAATCATACCACGGATTTAACAAATAAAAACACTCTCCAACAACCACGGTACCGCAGCCTACGGGTATTCCAAACCGGTACTGTTCTAGCAAACCTCACGGCTCTGCAAGCAGCACCAGCCATAATTGATTGCTTCAGTGCTATTTTATTTTATCCCTACAGGCACTGCTACCACTGCTATCAATCAAGTAGCGCCATCAAAAATAGGAAAAATATCACTGAGTGTATCGTCTCACAGGAAGCTGCCTTGGATCGGTGAAAACAGAGGACCCTAACAACTCCCATAGACAATCATTTTCAACCCCAGGTATCTATTTCGACTCCCCATCCTCAAAGCTATGAATCTACAAACCATTAGATCTAAAAAGCCCAAACCGCTAGACTGACAGAATATACACACCTTACTTGCCAGCCCAATCCACTCATTAATCCCCTTTACAATGTACTCCCCACCCTCCTCTGGCGCTACATCATGACCCCAGACCACAACCTGATCAAAGTTCGCCAACCCCTTAAATATCTTGAGCTCTCCCTCCCTCTCTCCCTCCTCCTCCTCCTCTTCGGCCGGCCGGTTTCTCTTGGACTTCTCAATTGCACCGGCCGGGACTTCATCCGTGACCGTTAACACATGCCCTATCTCCCGAATCCATCATTAGCCCTCAATTCCATCCAATCCAATCCAATCTCATAGCAAACAAACCAGAATACCCCACAGGCAGCGAAACACCCTTTCCAACTAACTTCCTCCCACGAAAATGCGCAACTTTAGTCCCTATTTAATCCAACCCAACCCCACACCACACCATACCCCTCATTAGCACATCCCAACCAAGCGTGAAAGAAAAAGAGAGTAAGAATAAGACCGTCAACTTCTCCGGCATTCACAATCCAATGCTTCGTAGCGTTTGCGCTCCCGGTATGTTTTACTTGGCAGGGGAGGAGGTGGATGGTTCCAGGGGTTTCCTTGGAGGGTTGGATTACGAGCATATTTCGTCCGTTTGCCTGCATTGTTTTCGTTCGGTAAATGGGCCTTGCGTAAGTGGTGTGGTTGGTGAAAGGAGGACGAATTGACTCCGAGCCAGCGGGAGGAGGAGGAGATTTGGAAGACGCGTCTTGAGGATAACGAATTCTTGGCGTGTTTCCTGGCCAGTGTTGGATTGAAAGTTTTTCTGTAATCGGATGAGAGGATAGTGTAGAGGCGTCAGATCAGCGAATAACCCAACCTTTCATATTCGCAAATAAATACAGCAACTCAACAAACAATCAACCAGAGACAAGAAAAGGGAAACATCGAATCATAGGTTTCAAGACCAGCCTAATATCACATCGAATCAATCAATTACCCTGTCATAAATAACGTAACAAACACCCAACCCCTTGAGCAGCCCGTTTCTGGTCATGTACCTGCCGCCGCTTCCGCGGCCGCCAACCAACCGGCACCCCACTTTACACCCCCCTCCCTCTACGTTTATTACTACAATACTTTCCCTTTTTTCCCTCTCCCACCTCACCTTTACGAACTGATCAATTAACGCACCTGCCATGCCCCTCCCCACCATGGCATGATATGATATCATTCACATCAAAACAAACACGCACTGCCACTCGCTATGTTACCGGACACTATGGTACTTGCACTACTAGTGCAGGTGGCAGCCGGGTACCGTAAGGTACCTAGAGCTGGCTAATTACTCGAGTCACCATGCCAAGAATTGGCACCCGTTTTGGAATAGTCGTTCCGGACCCATTTGAAGCATAGCCTTGATGCTGCTCTTCTTCAGAAATACTGAACTGTGTGATACTGGTAGATATCCTCAAACACCCGTCCAAGAAGTTCCAACGCTGTACTCGGGGGTATGCAAAAGTGGGGCGCACTTCCAAAAGGAGACATGGCCATTATATGTAGCCAAACCCAGATTAGGAAGATCGAGTGATATTAAAGGAATATCACTTGGTGACAGCAAAAGTCGGGCGAACTTCTTAATATAGATGAAAGGTATTTACAAGAAAGGAATGATATTTGATGATGGCAAGACTAAATACAGAACAGGAAACTAGTATTGTGTAGCCCCCCTTACCGCTACGATAACTGCCTCTAATCGCTGGGGCATACTCAAAATAATGTTCCCTAGTTTCACTTTAGGAATAGTATTCCAAATGAAATTCAAAGTAGCTTCTAGTATTGGCATATCCCCTATCCAGCATGAAGTATTGTCAATCTTGTTTTCCTTATCTAATCACAAGTGTTCAAGCAGATATATAACTGGTGTTTGAGCCAGTCAACGAGCGGTTACAATCTGATTGAGGTTTTGGTATTGTGTAGCAGAGCCACTCTGCCCTCGGGCCCCATCTTCTACCAGCAAAATTCCTCCGTATTCCTGTCACGATTGGTGACTAAGCAAGAAAGGATTTCTGATGATATATGATAATGAGTCACAAGGGTTGAATATTTCGCACTACGACCCATTAAGAGTTATAGAGTTTTACATGATGCATACTAGTGTAAATATTATTATGTTTGTGATTCAGTGATTATGTGTATAACTCACACTTGTGAGTCATATTATCTAATAAGTTTCGTATATGACTCATGGTATAAGTCATGGGTTTCGCACATGTGACTACTTTTGGGTATATGACATAGTTTATAAGTTATAATTGGTTTTGGTACATTGTGCAGTTGACTCAGGAGAGTCAGCTGATGGATTTCATACTATGACTCACTATGAGTCATAGAGGTCGTGTGACTCATAAGTATGAGTCACCAGGGTTAGGGTTGAGGGAAGAATCCCTATATAAGAACCTCTAGGT
>QFET01018921.1:0-13867 GCA_003316355.1 Tuber calosporum | reverse complement strand
CATAAACACAGCCCATGATAAGAATATCCCTCCACCCATCCTTTCCTTCAAAAAACTCCCTCAGCTCTGCCGCATTGATGTACTTATTCCAATCATGCGTCCCCCTCGGTACGATTCCCAGGATGTCCTCAGCAACCAACTTTGTCGTCAAAAAGCTCGTCCAGGTCCTGGCGATTGTAGACAACACAAGCCACCCCCCAGGCTTGACATGCTCCATGGTAGCCGTCAAAAACGAACTCGGATGCGGGACATGCTCTATGACTTCCATTAATGTGACGACATCAAATTGCTTCTGCTGGCCCACGAGTTCTTCCGAGAGCTGTTCTATTGTGGTATTAATGTAGCGGAGCCTGCTCCTGGCGAGCATGGGGTCTTGTCGCGCGTGCTCGAGCGCGACGGAGAGAACCTCCTTGCTCGGGTCGATACCTATGACGGACTCTGTACCCGGTAGTCTTGCGAGCGCCTCTGCAAGGATTCCGCCGCCGCAGCCTATGTCTAGGAAACAGAGTTTCTGGGCGTTGTCTGCGCCATGCATTTGTGCTGTTGGACCGAGTTTTTCGGGGGATGTGCGTGCGGGAGAGGTGGCTGGTGTCGGTGAACCCCTGAGAAGGCAGCGTTGGATAAAAGAGAGACGGATTGGATTCATTAGGTGCAGGAGACGGGAGGATCCGTGGGGGTCCCACCATGCTGAGGCTAGGTTTGCAAAGTGCGAGATTTCGGTTTGGTCGACGGAGCTAGTTGAGTGGGCTCTTGTGGAATTTATTGCGAGGGATTTCGAAAGACCTACTAACGAGGGCCGTAGCCGATGGAGAGGGGGGATTTTTAAAGACATTGGTTTGGCGGGGTGGAATGTCGTGGAAGGGATGTTTGTTTGAAAGGATGGCAGGACGTTGGGTTAAGCTTCTGGTACACCAACCCTAACCCTCTGGAGGCATGGCATTCTCGAAATTTGACAAATTACCGTACTCCACATCGTACCTGGTCCCCTGGTTGTGAAAGGATTGAGGATATCAGAGATACTAGCAAGAAATCAAATACTTTTAGACTATCTACAAACAATCATAATTATCATACCTGGTTAATTAAATATTGAAACCCACCAACCAAAAAAACCCAATTACTTAAATGGCGCGCATATAGGCTCGATGACAGTGCCCTGCTTGACCACAACCCTCGGCATGGTAGAATCCTGGAACGTCACCTTCGTAGCCCACTCAGGCCCAATGGGGATACGCAGACTGCGCTCGTATTGCTGCTGAGATTCGAAGGGGAAAGGGAGTGTAGATGCTTGATATTTAGCGTTCTAGGGAGAGCGTTAGCGTTACGGTAATAGTCGATTCAGTGGTCTCACACCTTCTTCACACGCTTCTCATTGATAATAACTTTCTCAAGCTTCTTATCTTTCCGCTTATTCTTATCGACACCCTTGATCGTCTTGAGGAACCTAGTGTCCTGCTTCCCTTTCCGTTCTACGAGACCTGCTCCGGTCCAGCTCCCCCATCCCGGGATCTTGGTATCGATAATCTGGTCGCCCTCCTCGTCGATCTTTCTCTTCTTCTCAGCCTTGAACTCTGCGACGACATTGTCACCTGCAAAAGCCCGCTTCACAAGTTCCCGTTGATCGAGATTTACACCCTTCTTTCCTTTGGCCGGCACCAGATTGACGGCTCCTTCATCCTCTCCTTCGTCGCTGCTATCGCAACCACTCCCGGCCCCGGGCTTGTTTGAAGCGAGTTTAAGCGTGGCATTCATATCAATCTCGATGTCCGGTTCGGGGGCATCACGGTCTCTGAGTGCCTGTTTCCGATCCTTGGAGAGCTTGGAGCTGATCTTTGCGTTCTTGGATTCTTGCCTTCCGGCTACCAAAACCTGAGCTTTAGGTCTAAGGAGGCCGGAAGTGGAGCCTTGAGCAAGCCATGGGTTGGGCTCCGGGGCCTCCCTACCCCCCCCTGCCTTGGGCAAAGGCCTGGACGAAGTGCTCCCTTTTTCGCTAGTATTTGCTTTCTGGTTAGGAACCAGTAGCGGCGGTACTCTAGGCTGCGAGAAGGGGTTCTTAAGTGTGCCGGAAGGCGGCTTGACTACTATCGTAACTCCAGCCTCATCCGGACTGTCCTCACCATCCTCACCTTCACTCGAGCGTTCAGCCTCCTCAAATTCAGACTTGTTTGGTTTAGGCTTCCTGACTATTTCTTCTCTCTTCTTCCTTCCTGCTCTGAAGGTCATCCTTCCGGTATCGTTGACTTCTTCCTCGCCCTCATCACTCTTATCTGACCTGCCATCATCTTCCAAAGCCTGTCGCAGAGCCTCCATTTCGGCCCTGTTCGCCTTCTTCCGAGCAGCTTCGGCATTTCGCATGAACCCGAGATCCATCAACTTACTCTTGTTGTGTTGGCTTTTGGCAGAATCACTTTCATTCTCCAACTTTTCTAACTCTGCAAGTAACCGCTGCTTTGCTTGCTGCTGATCTTCGTTGAACAAGTCATCTTCTTCTTCATCATCACCACTACTCTCAAACCCCTCGTCTTCCCCAAGAATTGCCTTTCCAGCAATCCTCATTCGAAGCTCTTCTGAGCGCTTTGCCATCTCTACCGCACCATTCTGTGCTTCCTCATCCCACACAGTCCTTCCTGAGTCCTTCATGCCTTTAGACCACTTGCTCTGCTTATGTCTTAAAGTAATTCGCTCCTCCGCCCTCTTCCTCTCCCTCTCCATGACATCTTTCTCATTCGGCACTCCGCCACGCTCAAGGGTCAGAGCCTCCTCAATGGCGTTATGTTGCTTCGCCCTCTCTTTTCTGAGGATTCTGTGGTAGGATTTCGACTTGATCTTCTTGATACGCTTGGCTTTGACCTCTTCCCGGTACATCAGTTCGCGCGCAAGCCGAAGCTCGGCCGTACGTTTCTGGACCTCCTCCACGGATAGTTTATTCATTTTAAGTTCTTCAAATTCCTTGATTGACTTTTCAGAAGCCATGTTCGACTCCTTCAAAATTCCAGAGATAGTAGTTTCAAGTTCGGTTAACAGGGTAGGCTCAGAAGCCGAAAGCACGGTAATTTTCTTTGGTGCCGGTAAGCGTGCATTAGGAGCATTGGCTAATGGGAAGTGAAGATGATCCGCCTGCCGGCTGTGCTTCACTGTGTCTGTCCAGCGGCCGAGCGCCTCTTTCGATTTCTCGTATGCTACTTCCCGATCCAACTTGTCCTGTTGCCTCTTTGCCAACGGGGCCGAGAGCTTCCCTTGTATTCCCGATTTACTGGATTTTGGCAGTGCATTGTCGGCGATGAGCTTGAGCGATTGTTTGAGCCTGGGATTGGTGAGGGTAGGCATGAGGTCCTCCACGGTGAGCTTACCAGAGGTTGAGGGTATAGTTAAATTGTACTCGTTCGGCGTCTTCCCTTCGTTATGGTCATTTTCTTGAGCCCTCTTTGGCAATTTCGTCGTAGAAGGAAGCGAAGATATGACCTCCTGGAGCTTTGCAAGTTTCGCGGGGTCTTCCGGCGTTTCGTCCTCTTCTTCGGAGAAATTTACCATTGATTCCCCATCGCCCTCATCTCCAGATTCAGATCCACTGCCCACAGAGCTATCGCTAGGCCCATCACCCTCTCCCTCTTCGTCAGAGACCTGCTGCTGATACCTCTTTTCCGCCTTTTTATAGACAACCTCATCATCATCCTCCTCCTCCTCCTCCTCCTCCTCCTCTCCAGAATCAGGCCTATCCAGCATCTCCGACAAGTCTATAAGCCCTTCCCCATCTCCACTACTTTCATCACCCCCACTCTCCTCCTCTAAGCCTTGCCCGGGTTTGCTCTTTTTCCTCTTCCCAGTAGAGGTGCTCCCCCGGAAGGTAAAATCCGCAAACTTCTCCTCATCGCTCTCGCCCATTGCCTCGTCACTGTCAAGATCGCTATCATCGTCGCTACCAACATGCCCCATTTCCCACTCATTCCCTTCAGAATCGCTACCGCGGTCCATCTCGTCCACGTTGTCCTTTCTGCTATCCCCACCTCCTTCATCGTCGTCACTGCCATTTCTCCGTGACCGCGAAAGACTGTCTTTGCCGAACCCGCGAGCCTGAATGGAAGGCTTCCCGGAGAACTCGGCAGAAGCGATTGCGAAAGCGTTTTGCGCTCGATCGCGTGGGTTCTTGCGCATTTTGCGACGGTTGGAGGGAGGCGCCATTCTTGCGCAATTGGTTTTCCTTTAACGGTGGAGGTATGATACGGTTTGTGTTTCTGGTGGGGTAAGGATTTTTTGGGAATGAAAATTATTCTTTTTTTTCTTGGTTGCTTCCAGTTTGGTGCCTAGGGTGCTTCTGTTTTTACTCGGCGGAGCCGCATGCCCAGATGGTAGATCATCAATTATCACTCCATTAATGGGCACAAGTTTTACCAGGTGAACTTGCACTTGGCCGTTTTTGCAGGTTTTTCCGGTTTCGGGGTTCAATCAGTTTCTAGCTAGGTTAGTGAGACGGCAAAGCTGCTATGGCCAGCATTTATAGTGGGACTATCCCATTGCGAACCTGGTGTAGTTTACGGTATGAGTGTTGCGATTGCCGCGCATGTCTCCGAGTGTATAGTACTTTTAAACGGCAACGGCTTTGGAATAGGCGGCGGAACGAATTATGATGAATCGGAGACAACAGCCCAGCACGCACTGGAAGGCAATGAGAAAACCTTACACCTAAATAATCCTGCCATACAGATCAACGCCGGCCACCTCGCTCCAGTACCTAAGGGCCGGGGAGAATGTGGTAAGGGGGGAAGACCTATGAGCTTGCACTAGAGGTTCAGGGGAAGGTACTAGTCCGGGGCGTGCTAAGGTTTGCTAAACTCACTTCGATTAAAACCAGAGGCAATCTCTTCAAGCTGAAAGAGCCTATGAGCAGTAGACTTACAACAGATTCTGTAACCTCTCAGGGGAACAGCTCCTCATACATTGAAATAGGTTAGGCAGTTGATCGTATTACGAGAGAAACAACCCCAGTGGAGAAGGAGTAGCCGTGTCGAGGCAGAAGAGATCGCTAATGAGCTAAGGTTTTGTGTATTATTGACTTAGTGAATTTGCTGCTGCCCTTCTCGCACTAGAGGAGGTGGAGGAGCCCAGGGGGGGAGTCTTTTCGAAAGAACAATGGGATATATAATTAATATTGAATGAGTAATATTAGGCGAAGATATGAAAGTGGGTAGCAATGCGATAGCATGTGGTAGGATCGACTGTTGGTTACATGTATACTTTGTCAAATGGTGAGGGTAGGAGTAGTCATCATGGATCCTCGCAATCCAGGGAATAGAGAGAGGATTGAGCGATTGAAGAATCGAATGTGTATAAGCGTAGAAATGCTTGAATTGGCCGTGTGCCCTATCTAAAAGCCAGCCTTGCATACACATCTATGGGCAAAAACATCCTGCCATCAGGTTCGTGCCCAAATCAATCAATCCATTCTCCAGATTTCCTCGGAGCTCTGTAAATTGCCGAATTCCTGCACTTGCCTTCGTTCCCCTGACCATATGCTGGTCTGAGCTGAGATGTGATACATGCACAATTCCGGCTCTCCTTATCACCCCTTCGGGCCCCCACCAGACTATCTCGATGCGCTTCTACACTGCCTATCTAACTCGCTACCATTTGGCTGATTTCACACTCTTGCACTCTGATCTCTAGGGCTTTAATATTCCCTTTGGGTTACTTTGGAGGTGGGGAATATGAATTCAACAGACCGCCAGAGAAATGCTATTGGCGCAGTTGCAGGAGGATGTTGGAGATGCCTAGTGGGCAGCGCTAGTGACTCAAAAAAGCTTTGGGGGTGTCTCTTTTCAGTGGCAAGGCTTACGGGAAGCGGTTTGGACACTAGGCTTTACAGTACGGCAACGAAAAGAGTATAGTATCAGACCCTATGCGAATATTCTAACAGGAGAAACATTCCAGAAAACAAAGATATAAAACCAGATAGAAAAACAAATGACCGATAAACCGAGTACTGGTCACTGAGTAGAGAGAGAGAGGTAAGATCGAGGATGGATAAAAGATAATCAACAGAGGAAAAAAGGGTGCCTTTTATCTTCCATGGGGTATACAGATCCTTTTCCTGAATATTTCCACCATGTGCAATTGCCGATTTTTCTGCTTCCTGCCCCTGGTGGGAGTATGTGGCCAAGGGTATAAGCTAACCAAGGTTATGTCTGGCTAAGGCAGAGGTTGTTCTTTCAGCGTCATCAGCCGTAAGGAGTCAGGAGTAGTCTAATATGTTGTCGTAGGTGGTATAAATTTTGATATGCAGGGCTAGTTATTAGTTAAACATGCAGAGTGATAGTTGTGTATGCAGAGGAGTAAGTGTTGCTTAGTCAGAAAAACACACAAAATGTCATTTCTGCTTGCTAGGGTTAGGGTTGTTATGGAGGAATGAGTGGATCTGCCAGTGCGGCGAGCAGCCAAAAATGTTTCATAATATCCAACAATTCCCTACCTTTCCCTCCCCACTTCTCATTTGTCAAGAAGGGGACCTTCTTGCTTGCCATTATTAAGGCACTGTTATTCAATTTACATCACACCTTTACAAATTGTCCTCAACTTTACTTTTTTTCACCCCGATTGCACAGGGGTAGAAAGTTTGAATGGCAAATTGTCTGTGCGTACCTGACCGCCCATACAAAACTCGGACTCAAATGTTCTGGTTCTAAATGCCTGTAACTTGTAAGAACGAGGCCGGGTTGGTGAATTGAGAGCAGCGGTTCCAGTCGCCCAGTCCGCCCTCGACGGGTGAGGACGACAAGATTGACTGGACGGGGCGACGGCAGTCGACTGTGGGTACCTAAAATTGCCTGGTCAGGCACATGCTGGTGCTACGGTAGGTTAAGGTGGAAGCATGATAAAACAAATGAATAAAATTTAACCAATAAATAGACAAAAAATTAATAGAGTAACATTATGGTATTATATCCATAAAAGGCAACCCAGAGCTATAAGTGCCTTCGACCATGGTCGGATGGCGCTAGTCCTCGTCCTTGTCGCCCCGTCCGACTGGACAACTGGGAGCCCTGATTGGGAGCTTGCGGCTCAGTTATTTTTTGCCAAGACTTCCCTCCAAGACTTTATGGATTGAACAAAGTTAGTAGAGTGGAGGAAGAAAAAATTGCTTGATTTCCCCCACCACTTCGAACCTCCGAACAAACCCACCATACCATCGACACGCACAATGGGCTCTGACAAGAAACGAAAACGCCCTCAAGAGGCGGATCCAAGCCCAGCGAAAAAGAGTAAAGCAAAAAAATCTCCCGGAGCCGTGAATAAGAAGCCGAAGCCCGAGCCGCCGGTATCTGCTTCAAAACCTGGCCCAGTAATGCAATCAACGCTCCATGACTCAAAGGACGAAGAGACATCTTTCCCAAGAGGCGGTGGCTCTGTTCTTACTCCGTTGGAGTTTAAGCAAATATCCAATGAAGCTGCTAAGGATGTCCTCTTCGAAACCGAGAATGCGAAGGCAAAATCGACCAGGAAGCCGATGAGAGAGGATTTGAGGGGGAATGCAAAGAACAAAAAAGGCGAATCCAAGAGAGGTGAGCAGAGGGGGGTTAAAGCGGAGGGATTGAGCTATAAGGTTGGCCTTTTCTCACCAAAATAATAACTACGGACTGCTAACCAATTCGCAGAGACTACTGCCGGGAACACTTGTGCTTGGATGCATCTCTCAGATCAACCACACCGACCTCGCTCTTTCTTTGCCAAATAATTTGACTGGCTTTGTTCCTCTCACCTCTATTTCAGAATCGTTGAACAAGAAAGTTGAGGCTTTAGTCCGGGATAGCGATGATGAGGAGGATGAGGACGGAGCGGAAAAGATTGAAGCAGCGAAATCGGAATCTAGTGATGATGACGTTGACCTCATGTCTATGTTCCAAATTGGGCAATATCTCCGAGCGTACGTCGTATCTTCTTCAGAACCTGCCAATTTGGAATCTTTCTCGGGCTCTAAAAAGGTTAAAAAGCGGATCGAGCTGTCCTTGGATCCAGTTATGGCCAATAACAGCCTTACGGCCACTGATTTAGTCGTTGGGTGCACTATCCAGGCCTCTGTTACGAGTGTGGAGGATCACGGCCTTGTTATGGATTTAGGTAATGGGAATGATCTCAAAGGGTTTCTTCCATCCAAGGAGCTCGGGAAGGGCCATTCGGTGACGGATGCAAAGGAAGGCCAAGTCATTCTCTGCACAATCATCGGGCTCTCGTCGAATGGCAAAACCGTGAAGCTCTCAGGGGATCTAGAACAGAGACCAAATAAGAAGGGCAAATACTCTGGTGGAAAGGCAGCTTGGTGGCTGAGTTCTGCGCCCACAGTTAATGCATTTTTACCTGGAACTGGTGTAGAGGTACTCGTTACCGATATAGCAAAGGGGGGCAGAGCTGTTGGGATCGCAGGCAAGGTTATGGGACTTGTAGATGCTACAATCGACTTCTTTCATGCTTCTGGCTGGGGGGAAAAGGACATTGAGTCCAAGTTTAAGGTTGGAGAGAAGGTTAGCTCCAAGCGCGTCTCCCCTCTATACAGCCTCTCTAACCACCTTCAGATCAAAGCGCGTGTCATTGCTACCTATCCTGAACCCCGTAAACTCGCTCTTTCAATCCTTCCCCACGTCCTTTCATTTACTCAGCCAGATGAGAATGAGCCTACAACTATCCTCCCAATAGCCACCACCATCAGCTCTGCAAAGGTGCTTAATATCGAGCCTAAAACCGGCATTTTCCTCGACGTCGGTGTCCCTGGTATTCCAGGTTTTGTCCATATATCTCGGATCTCAAGCGATAGCAAGATAGAGGTTCTATCCGAAGATTCCGGCCTATATCAGACTGGTTCAGTCCACAAGGCTAGAGTAATTGGTTATAACTCTATGGATGGCCTCTATCTTGTTAGCATGGAGCAGAAGGTTCTCGATCAACCATTTTTAAGGGTGGAGGATATCAAAATCGGCGAAGTCGTGAAGGGGACTATTGGTCGAGTCCTAGATAGTGGACGTATTATCGTAAACTTAGCTGAAGGGATCACCGGAATGGTAGATGAGCTTCACCTAAGCGATATCAAACTCAAGCATCCCGAAAAGAAGTTTAGGGAGGGTATTGAAGTAAAAGCAAGAGTAATTTTTTTCCCAAATATTCCGACCCAATTCCCAGCAAGACTAATTGGTGAATAGGTTTTGTTAATTGATCCTTCAAAGAGGAGAGTAAAATTGACCTTGAAGAAGGCTATTGTCAACTCCGACGCCCCAATAATATCGTCTTACGAGGACACCACTCCCGGCACTCGCTCAGTTGGGACCCTGGTTAAAATCCTACCAAGCGGCGCCGTAGTCAAGTTCTTTTCCGATGTCTGTGGCTTCCTCCCTGTTTCTGAAATGAGCGAAGCATATATCCAGGACCCCCGTGAGCATTTCACCATTGGGCAGTCTGTCAATGTGCATGTACTATCAGTGGATCCTGCAAACCAAAAGCTACGAGTTTCCTGCAAAGACCCAAATTTATTTGGTGAAGCCCAGAAAGAGGCTCTTGCTAAACTATCTCCTGGTGATGTTGTCTCTGGGACCGTGGTCGAAAAGTCGGCGGATGATCTTTTGGTTGAGATAAACGGCTTAGGGGCTGAAGGTATCAGAGGCGTGCTAGTAATTGGTCAGCTGACCGATGGTAGCCGTGAAAAAAGCTTAGGTGTTTTCAAGAAACTCAGGGCTGGACAAAGGCTTGATAACCTCTTAGTTTTAGAGAAGCATGAGGAGAGAAGATCGATTACCTTGAGTACGAAGCCAAGCTTAGTCAAGGCAGCAAAAGACGGAAGCATGATTAGCAAATTTGAGGATGTGAACGAGGGAGAAACAGTGAAAGGCTGGGTTAGGAGCACTACTCTTCACAGCGTTTTTGTTGGGTTTGCTGGTGGGATAGTTGGAGTGGTTTACAAAAAGGACCTTCCGGCAGAAATTCAGCCTCTCCCGAGTTTTGGATACGTCAAAAATCAGTCCATCGCTGGTAGGGTGGTATATATAGATCCATCGGAACGGCGATTCCGATTATCTCTAAATTCTGAAAAACCGGAGGAGGGGAAGCCTTCGGCCGTAGTTAACACAGCTGGCGACTCAGAGAGGCTCGCTGTTAACCCTATTGACGCGAGGTTTAAATTTATTGACGACTACACCCCCGGAAAGCTCACTAAAGCAAAGGTTGTTTCTGTTCAAGAGACGCAGCTAAATGTGAAGCTCGCCGACAACGTTCAGGGCAGAATTGACATATCACTAGTGTTTGAAACTTGGGACGCTATCAAGGACAAGAAGTCTCCCCTCGCACCATTCAAGAAAGGGAACGTCTTAGATGTCAAAGTTATTGGGGTTCATGATGCGCGAAACCATCGCTTCCTCGCTATTACCCACCGAAAATCAAACACCAAGACTCCTATCTTCGAACTTTCAGCCAGGCCCAGCCACGTAAAGGAAGAGGGTGTTGAAGGATGTGTTACAAAACTAGAAGATATTACCCCTAATTCAACATGGATAGCGTTCTTGAACAACATCTCGGAGGAGTGCGCCTGGGCCAATATTATGCCTGATATCAGGGGAAGAATTCGCATCTTAGATCTCTCGGATGATGTCACTCAGCTAAAAACACTACAAAAAAGCTTCCCTGCTGGCTGTGCCCTCAAATGCCAGGTCCTCCGAGTCAACTTAGAGCACAACAAACTTGATCTTTCTGCCCGCAGTGCTTCTGTTTTAACGTTTGACAAGCTGACGAAAGGAATGGTCGTCCCTGGGAGAGTAACTAAAGTAACTGATCAGCAGGTCTTGGTTCAAATCAGTGAATCTGTTTCCGGGCCGATTAGCCTCACCAACCTTGCAGATGACTTCTCGCAAGCAAGGGCCAGCAAGTACAGCAAAAACGAGGTAATCCGCGTTTGTATCATAGATGTCGATTCCCCCAACAAGCGAGTTACTCTTTCAACTAGGCCTTCCCGAGTGATGAGCTCAGACCTACCAGTCAAGGATCCTGAAATTCAAACTATTGTGAACGTCAAAGTCGGAGACATCAGACGTGGCTTTGTAAAGCAAGCCTCCCCTAAAGGGCTCTTCGTCGCTATGGGTGGTAACGTCACAGCCTGGGCCAAGATTTCTGACCTCTCAGATAAGTTCTTGAAGGAATGGGAGGGTTTATTCCCAGTGGGACAGCTAGTCAAGGGTAAAATCATGGCTGTTGATTCTACCTTGGGTCACATCCAAATGAGCCTTAGAGAATCGGACATATCCGGAAAGGAGAGACCGAAATCGGCAGACTACTCCACACTAAAAGAAGGGCAAATTGTCAAGGGCAAAGTGAAGAATATTGCGGAATATGGTGTTTTTATAAGTGTGGATGGCTCTCAAAATATTAGTGGACTATGTCACAGGAGCCAAATCGCAGATAATGCTGTTGAGGATATTAGCAGGCTCTATGCGATCGGAGATCCTGTTAAGACAAAGATTTTAAGTATTGATCCGGAAAAGAAACGAATCTCTTTTGGGTTGAAAGCTAGTTACTTCGAGGATGCAGGTAGTGAGGATGGAAGGGAGGATGAAAGCGAGGACGGTAGTGAGGGGAAGGGTGCTGTTGACCTCAGCGCTGTAAAGGTATGTTTTAGATCATTTTAAATGTGTCAATGCTATTCTAATGGATTCCCCGTAGGACTTCGAGAGTGGTACCGATGAGGAACCCGATGAGGAAAAGGGAGAAGAGGAGCCCGATGTTGAAATGACCGATGCCCCCACTGGCGAAGGTCTTAACGCTGGGGGGTTCGACTGGTCCGCAAGTATCCTTGACAGACGTGGCTCCGACACCGGTTCTGAGAGGGATAGCAACCCTGAAGAGGAGAAGCACAAAAAGAAGCGCAGGAAGGCCCAAATCAGAGAAGACTTGACAGGAAATCTAGCGACAAGAGAGCCACAATCTGTCGCTGACTTCGAACGTCTTCTTCTTGGAGACCCTAACGATTCCAAATTGTGGATTATGTACATGTCATTCCAGCTACAGCTCAGCGAAGTCGAGAAAGCAAGACAAATTGCCGAGAGAGCGATCAAGACTATCGCCCTTCGGGAAGAGAAGGAAAAACAGAACGTCTGGATCGCTATGATAAATATGGAATCCGTGTACGGCACCGATGAGGCTCTCGAAGAAGCCTTCAAGAGAGCCTGCCAGTATAACGAAGCTCAAGACATCCACGAGAAACTAGCCAGTATCCATATTCAAACCGGCAAGACTGAGGTATGATATTTCCTGATCAAAGGTTCCGGCCACAGACAGCTAATCCCAGGGCACCAGAAAGCGGACGACCTCTTCAAAGTAATGATCAAAAAATTCAGCCAAGATCCTAAAATCTGGGTAAACTACGCCGACTTCCTCTTCAGCAACAAGCAGAACCGTGAAGCCGCCCGCGCTCTCCTTCAACGTGCAGTGCAAGCACTCCCGCAAGACCAGCACAGAGAGCTTATCTCCAAGTTTGCCAAACTGGAGTTCCGCAGCGGCGATCCTGAGAGAGGACGAACGCTGTTTGAGAACTTACTCGCCACTTTCAAAAAGAAGAGTGATCTGTACAACATGTTCTTAGATATGGAGATCAAGTACGCAAGTGAAGAAGATGACGGAAAGGAGAGCGTCAGAGCTTTATTCAAGAGGGCTCTCGCTGAGAAGGCTTCGATTCGTCAAGCTAAGGCTCTTTTCAAGAAGTGGCTGGGGTTCGAGAAGAGCAAGGGGGATGAGAAGAGTATTGAGAGTGTGACCAGAAGGGCGAAGGAATATGTCGAAGCGAAGAAAGGGGAGTGAGAAGTGGGGGCACAATATCCGGATGTTGTTTTATATTTGTACAGATTATTGTGGCCTGTGTACTAGTAATTGGGATCAGGGTGTCCCTACAGTAATATTGGCCATATGAGAGTTGGTAGCAGGCATTGGTAGGCAGAAGGGTAGTAATTTTTCCTAGGTCATAACACCACTACTTTGGGCAGCACGGAACAAATTAATAATATTATCTCCAAATCCAGCACAGCAACACTTGACTCTGCAAACATTCAGCCTATCCCAGCCGACAATTAGGAGCAGACCATCACAAACACATTCAAACACTCTTCACAAGTAAAACCATGATACCTAGCATACAAACAGACAGAAAAAAAAGAAAAGAAAAGAAAAGAAAAAAAAAATGTACCACCCCCCAACCAACTCCCCCAACCAGATTAAAAAACCAGGGAAATCGAAACAGGCAAGAGAGCGGAAGTCAATCAAAGGAGCCGGGAACGGAACGAAACCCATGGAGAAAAGTAGACAACGTTCAGCAAGCCGCCGGAGCGGAGCCCCTAAGGTTAATAAAATAAATTATAACCTCTACTGATGATGGTGGGAGGAAAGAAGAGGGCGAGGGACAATGTCCTTTTATAGCGATTTGGAGGAAGAAAAAAAAAAAGAAAAAAAATCGACGACGCGGCTTGGCGGTTGGGGCTCGTGCCCTATTGAGGGTTAGGGATGGAGCATTGGAGGGGAAGGGAGTATGAGTACTCGAGCACGGAAAGGATATAACATACCGTAAGAGCATAAATTAAGGCAGGCCTGAGAGGCTGGTTTTGGTACGATATGGTGAAGCTCTGCGGATTCAAGATCGGAAAGGGGATTATAATACTATAATTCTATTCACCTCCAAAAACTGGCATACGGAGAAGGAGGAGGAGGGGTTCAATTTGTCTGCTTGACTTACATCATATCTCTTTCCCTCTTTCCTACCATAAAAGTACTGTGCAAGTACAGCCCTTTATCCTTCCAAGCATTCATCTCCTAACACCTTCTCCAAACAAAACCCATTGTTCCCCCCCCCCCCTCC
>QFET01018919.1:0-16808 GCA_003316355.1 Tuber calosporum | reverse complement strand
GGGGGTACTGGCGCTTGACTTTGGGGTCCTGAGGAGGATGCTACCGATCCTCTAGTGAAATGCCTTCTGGTATCTCTTAGAAGCGAAATAGTTGCTAGCTAGGGTGAGCTGGTCTCGCCAGGAGTCCGCTCAAGGCCTTCTTGGAAACAGGCAGGTGTACTAGTACTGCAGGGTCAAAGTAGGCGAAGGGTGATCAGTCCTCTGCCGCAGATCATAGGTATACTTAAGTTTAGGTCAAAAAATGTAACCTACTCCCAAGTATCTCGAGAATCCCAAAGGGACTCTGAAGATACTGTAAGGATAGGGGGAGAAGCGTCGATGGATAGGTCTTCAATAGACAAGGTAAAAGGTATGGAACTAATAGAGTGACCGTTCAACTTGTGGTATTAAAGATGATAGTCCTGTGAGGCTAGAGAGTCCGAATCCTTAAGGGATTGCAGGCTCTTTAAATACAAAAAATTATAGCTTAGTGAATCTAAACAAAAGTGCAAACATCCTGTCCAACAACAAGCTAACAGATGCAGCATACCAAGGTAACCATATTCTGAAAACAAAAGGTTAAAAGCGACAGGATGGAGCTAACAAACAAGTAATGGAATCCAAACAGGAAGGAACAAAAGATCGCTACTACTATACAAATCCAGTAGGTATAGCAGGAGAATAGTGATACCCAACTGGGTAGAAGCAAGGAGGGGTAGAGATAAGTGAAACAAGGAAAGAATAACCAGTTAGGAAGTCATAACCAAGTAGGAAGGGACAACCAAATAGTAGCGCTTATATGGTATAAACCCAAATAAGTAATAACCAACATCAAGTCAGTAGTAATAGTAGAACCATAATAGGATTCCGTTACAGGATGTTTCTGCTCTTGATAAGTTTTTCTAGCTACAATCTTTTGTGTTTAAAGAGCCTGCATTCCTCTAAGAATTTAGACTCTTAAGCCTCCCAGGACTATCATCTTCAATACTACAAGTTGAACAGTTACTCTATTAGTTCAATACCTTTTACTTTATCTAGTGAAGACCAATCCATCGATGCTGTTCCCCCTATCCTAATGATATCTTCAGAGTCCTTTTGGGAATCTGGTGATACTTGGGAGTAGGTTACATTTGTTGACCTAGACTCAAGTAACCTTTGATTTGCAGCAGAGGACAGATCACACTTGCCTACCATGATTATGCAGTACTAGTAAATCTCCCTGTTTCCAAAAAGGCCTTGAGCGGACTCATATTGAGACCAGCTTATCCTAGCTAGTTACCATTTCACTTCCAAGAGATAACGGAATGAACTTCACTGGAGGATCAGTGACATCCTCCCCAGGACCACTAAGGCAAGTGCCAGTACCCTCACCGGCACTAACCTATGAGGATTCATAACAATCTTCAGTAGATAGCAGCAGCTACGTAGAAGAGAACCAAGCCCAAGATCAAAATCAGGCTCTAACCCAAGCTCCGGACCAAGACCAAGCTGAATTCAAAGAACCGCTCCACTAGGAAGTCTAATTCAAGAAAGAACCAAGCTCAGAATCAGAATCAGATTACAGTCCATAGGACGCTCTAGGACCAGAACCTCCAGCTTCGCCACCTAGACCACCTAGTCTACCTAGAGAACCAAGCCCTGCATCAGACAATTTACCTAAACCACCTAGTCCACCTAGTCCACCAAGTAATTCAAGCCCTACAACTATTATCATGTTAGTCCCACTAGTTGGAAATAATTATCCTAAAAGACTTGCACTATTTACATTTACAGGAGAAGAATGTTATCAAGAACAATTGAGAATCAACTCCAGGTTTAACACAGTCCATCGATATATTGCCAGCTGTGGTCTAACGTAATTGGGGTTGTTATGGTTCTCACATAGTTATGGGTCACCAGGCTCTATTATATATTGTGAATTAAAAAGTGAATAAAACTACAATGCCCAACTCTTTCATATGTAAGACATCAACAGAATGTGTGTATGAGATAAGCATTCATTATATGAAATAATTTTAAAAATATATGCAGTTTTGTCATTGTTATTGAAGTAATTGTTAATTTTTACAAATATGACTATATTCAATCACATTGGGCCATGAGCTGCCCTAATCCCATTGTTGCTCACATATATACAATGGGTAGAGTATTCTCAATGGTTTCACAAGTTGTTGCCTCAAAATCTATGATGTATAAAGTGAGCTACTGAATTCAATATCACTACTTTGGACAAATATTTTGCCCAAGCGATCTCCTTGCTTCTTTTAGTTACAACTCTACGAAAAAACCTCCAATTATACCAAAGAATATCTAAAATGAAAGCCAATCAAGAGGACAGGATAGCAAAGGCCTGTGAAGCTCTCCGAAGTACTCTAGGACTCTCAATTCGCAAAGCAAGTCAACAGTTTGGGATTTCTAACACAACACTAAACAACCAGTATCATGGATGCACACAGCTAGCAATTCAATGTCATCCCGATCAGCAACTACTCAGCAATGAACAGGAGAAGGCCTTGGTCAAGTTGGTTGAAAATGAGATGAATATGGGTTGCCTCCATGTCGCTCTCATGTTTATCAAATAGTCTATGCTATTTTGAAAGATCAAGGAAAAGCAGAGAAGGTAGGAGAGAACTGGATACAACAGTTTTTATTTTGGCATCCAGAAACTCAATCAAAGGTTGGGAAGGTACTAGACAAGCAGAGGGCACTTGCTATGGACCTTTCATCCTTTGAATCCCACCTCAATCGGTTTTACAATACTTGCTGCAAGTTCCTTGTTCAAGATGAGAATATTTAGAATGTGGATGAGAAGGGATTTCCACTTGGGCTCTCTGGTAGTGGGCAGGTCATTTGCAGAACATCAAGGAGGAATCCAGAGATTATTCATGATGGTGACCGCAGTTGGGTCACTAATATTAAAGCTGTTTCAGGATCTGGAATAGTTTTGCCTCCTCTTATTTTCTATCCTGGAAGGATACATGTTATGGGTCATTATAGCAATATTGACTTTGAGGAGAAGCAGGATGCCTTCTTTGCTTATTCGCCTACTAGATATACCAATTACCTGATCACCTATGAGTGGTTGGTACAAATATTTAAGTTGAAAACCCGACCCACAAAGGGGATCAAACTGCACCGATTCCTCATCCTTGATGGCTAAAATTCCCATTGTGAGAACTTTCAGTTTATTAAATTTGCTATCGAGCATAATATTTACCTCCTCTGTCTACCTCCACATTTGACCCATGTGCTTAAGCCACTTGATGTTAGTTTGTTTTCTCCTCTCAATACATACTACAAACAAGAGGTTGAAGTAAAGATGAAAGCCCATGGACCATATTCAAAGCTACAGAAGGGTGACTTCTATCCCATGCTCTATAGAGCAAGACTCAAGACCTTTACTAAGAAGAAAATTCTGTTAGCATAGCGTGTGACAGGTCTAATACCATTTAATCAACATCGAATCCTCAGTGATCCCACTCTTCAATCAAAAGTCTCATCCCCACTATCCCTTGCAAATCGGCAACCAGGTTTTCGCCCACTTGCTACTAGGAGTGACCGATATAGAAGGCTAAACCAGTTGGTAAACTTGGTACCTTAGGTGCCAGAAATAGAACCAAAAGTTGAGATCAGAAAGTATTTTACTGAGCTTGTTTCCCTACATCAAGAGACAGAGGCAGAATTGAGCATTACCTAAGAGCTCCTCTAGCAACAGCAAGCCATAGGGAAGAGCACCAATCCTGACTGCTCCCAATTAAAGGGTTGTCTTAAACTGGGATCCAAGCAACTTGGATATCTGTACAGAAAGCGTGAAGTCCTGGACAAGAAGAAGAAGGCTGCAAGCCTTAAAAGAGAGGCAGAAAAGCTAGTCAAATTGAATAAGAGGCGACAGAAGAAGTATGTAACGGAATCCTATTATATTTCTAATATTACTACTGACTTGATATTGGTTATTACTTATTTGGGTTTATACCTGATAAGCACTACAATTTGGTTGTTCCTTCCTACTTGGTTATGACTTCCTAACTGGTTATTCTTTCCTTGTTTCGCTTATCACTACCTCTCCTTGCTTCTACCCATTAGGGTATTGCTATCCTCCTGCTATACCTACTGGATTTGTATAGTAGTAGCGATCTCTTGTTCCTTCCTGTTTGCATTCCATTACTTGTTTTGTTAGCTCTATCCTGTCGCTTTTGACCCTCTGTTTTCGGAATATGGTTACCTTGTTATGCTGCCTCTGTTAGCATGTTGTTGGACAGGATGTTTGCACTTTTGTTTAGTTTTCCTAGCTAGAAACTTTTGTGTTTAAAGAGCCTGCAATCCCTTAAGGATTCTGACTCTCAATACTCACAGGACTATCATCTTTAATACTACAAGTTAAACAGTCACTCTATTAGTTCCATACCTTTTACCTTGTTTATTGCAGACCTATCTACAGACGCTTCTTCCCCTATCCTTATAGTATCTTCAGAGTCCCTTTGGGATTCTCCAAATACTTGGGAGTAGGTTACAAAGTATAAGTATAGGCAGGTAGTTATTAGTAATGCTGATAATGAGTTGAAGGAGTCAGAAGGTTCTGGTGATGATGGAAATGAAGAGAGTTATGATGACATAGTTGTTCAAAATATAGGTCAAATTTACCCTACTGTAACGCCTCCCTGGGTGTATCAGGGACCAAAGGGATGCGTCTCGGTAAGGTATTACGATAACTAACTCAGATCCCAAACTGTTGGGACTTCAAGTGAGTGATAGCTACCGGAGATCTCGATAGGTTGTCAAACAGCCATCGATTACTATATCGCCAGCTTCGCTAAGTCCTAGACTTACTTGCTGTGGTTTCGTGCGTACTGAAAAGAAGTAACTGCGCAACCAAGTATATGGAAAACTCTGTATGTCGAAGTCTGCCCTGTCTAAGCTCCAGAGGGGCAGTCTTTTAATACATGATCTCGCTTTTCCAAAGCTTTCCATCTTCTTCCATTTGATTTCCAATCAACGGACATAACCAAGCTCCGCTTGTAAAGTCCTCCAATCAAACAAATGCCTCATGCACCTAAATGGTACTGAAAACAAAATATGTATCATCCCGATATATGAAACAAAACATAAAACATTTCGGGTATCAGCCTGATACATGAAACCTAACATAAAACAAACTAAGTATCAAACAATACTTGAAACCAATAACAAAACAAACTAAGTATTAAACGATACTTGAAACCAATAACAAAACAAACTAACCCCTTACTAGCCCTGCTAGTTTCTGTTAGCCTTGTCAGTTTTAGCAATAGTAACCAATACCGGTTACACCCTGGAGACAAAACAACTGTTTCCAAAAACAAAAAACCCAAAAAACAATATCCCTAATCCTGAAAAATCAAAACCAGGTCATGATAATCTCGCCATCATCCGAGACTCCAGAGTTGTCATAGTCGCTTTCCAAATAGGGTTTCGAAAACCCATCGTCCACCTTTCCTTCATTAGCGAACTCCCGGTAAACTGACGTCTTTGGCGTGAATCCGATCACGATATATCCCATAATGATGGGAAACTCGTCGCCTGGACAATTGTGTGTCCACCAATCCTGGGCAAGGTTCATAGCGTTTTCTAATCCTTCGACAGGCTCCCAGCTGTACTCAGAATCCGCATAACCTTTCCACTTAATAAGGAACTGGTCTCGTCCCTAGTGCTCGTAGTGGTCCAACACTTGTTCTACTTCCCATTCCGGTACTTCTTCAATGAGGATGGGCGCTGGTTTCGCATAGGCTCTGCCAGGGATCCTCTCATCATCGTTCTCCATGAACCTCTTAACTGTAGAGCAATGAAATACCCCTTCCTTGCGGCGGTAAATCCTAGCGTCTATCTTCACTATGTAGTTTTGTGTGTGGGAGTCGTATTCCAGCACCTCGAAGGGTC
Source organism: Tuber calosporum (assembly GCA_003316355.1). Classification (NCBI taxonomy): domain Eukaryota; kingdom Fungi; phylum Ascomycota; class Pezizomycetes; order Pezizales; family Tuberaceae; genus Tuber; species Tuber calosporum. The sequence goes on along the minus strand of QFET01018919.1, from coordinate 10,916 downwards.
CTCGCCATCTGGATTCCAGTTTCTTGCTTCTACCAAATTCTGTAGTAAACAGGTCCCCCCAAACTAACAATCGTTCCCCCACATCAATGGGTTTGTGTGTAGTCCTTCTTCTTGCTGCCATCCTGGTGCTCCTAAATCTTGCCATCCTAACAGATTGATAGGCCTCATTACGCAATTTCTGGTGTCTGTTCAGGAAGTCATCGGAGGCAGCCACCTGGGTGTTCCTGACTCTGATAGTCGATAGCATAGGGTAATCTCGTCCATACATGGCTTTGTATGGTGACATGTGCAGGACATCAGAATGTCCAGCATTCTCGTAGGCTGCTAACTCGGGAAGCGCAAGTAACTAGTTGTTCTGGCGCTTGTTAACAATATTCCTCAAGGCGGTCTTAAGTTTCCTAATTTTTCTCTCAACCTGGCTGTTGGTTTCGGGTGTCCAGGTACTGCCTTGATGTGCTCGATCCCCAAAGACTTCATGCTTTGGGCCCAAAATCGTTAGGTAAAACGTGGGTCAGCATCGCTAATAATCGACGAAGGTACTCTATGTGGAGTGAAAATATAGTGCCGGAGGAGGGTGAGGGGCTCTATAGCTTGACTGTTTGAATGCGTAGGGATAAACCAAGTGAATCCAACTGCCCTATCGACAACCACTAGTACTGTATCGTACTTGTTATTTCCAGATTTGTTGAATGGTCCTGCAAAGTCGATAGCGTAGGAGGTGAATATCTCGGAGGGTACTGGCATAGACTGTGCCTCTCCTTCAGGTAGCTTGTTGTGTTCCTTATTCCTTTTGCATAAATCGCATTGACGAACATAGTCTCGAATATCCTTCCTCACCTCGGGCCAGAATATGTATTCTGTAGCATAGCGTAGGTTCCTATCTACGCTATGGTGTCCTCTGTTGTTAATCTCATCAATAACAATGTCCCTGAGTGTCATTCCATTCACTGCATGTCCCTTAGGCATGTATAGGCAATCTTGACCACTCCTGGTCGTTGCATACATTAGTCCATCGCTGATCCTATAGTGGGATTGCTTGCCACCTCTCCCGGGGTTGCTCGCGTCAGAGGCCTACTTGTATAGGTCATCGTTCCTGTAGGCTTCTACCATCTGTCTCCTCCATTGGCTGCTCATTTCTGCCACTACTGCTGCCGTATCCCGTTCATCCTGTACTCGCTCCAGGCGTCCTACTTCCTCCACCTCATCCTTGTAAAGCTCGTAGAGTGTACGCTGGTGGTGAGGGAGGGTAGGTAGTTCGATAACTGGTATAAGCCTTAGTTGGCCTAGTGCAGCATTGGAGTACAGGGGCTGCTTAGGCTCCTTTGGTAGTTGTTGGTAGTGACTCTCTTGGTCCTGATAATCCGAACTCTAATCTCCTAGTTGTTCGTTCAAACGTTGTCTGATAGCATCCAGGTCCAATACCGGCCGTGGAGGTAGCAAGATGCTATTCCTTTCTTCGTAGGTAGAGACTAGCTTGGGTAGAACTATCTTATCTCTATGTTTTTCGTCCTCAGGGATGGTACACTGACAATCGTAGCATGCACTCCAGTGCATGACTGCATGATTTCTCTCATCATCGCTAATCTCTAGGGTGACTCTATCTCCACAATCGTTTCCTGCCCTGATAGAGCAATCTGAGTTATCTCATAAAGGTGGTTCTTCAACATGAAGTGGTTCGAAGCGTGACATATTTGAGGATGTAAAAGCTATGTTATGAGGGTTTGAATCTTCTTCATTGGTAGGGTCTTGAGCGTAGTTTGGTTCTGGATCAAATTGCTCATAAAGACAGGAAAGAGCGTCAGCTAAATAGTTTCCCTTCCCAGGCCTATAACATATCTTTGCCTCGTGTTTCCCCAAGTGGGTTCGCCACCTCAGCTGCTTGCGTAAGGGGTTCTTGGCTGTCTTCAGGTACAACAGTGGTTGGTGGTCAGTTATGATCGTAAATTCATGCCCTGCAAGAATATGATCAAAGGAGGTTAAGGCATCCATAATTGCAAGTGCCTCCTTATCGGTAGTTCCGTAATTCAATTGTGAGTGGGTGAATTTCTTGCTGTGCAATGCCGCAGGCCTCGCCGTTTCAAGTGTGTCTCCTTGTCTTACCCAAGCTCCTACCCCTGAGTCAGAGGCATCTGTAATGAGCCATATCTTTTGTCCTGAGGTATGGTTGATTGGTCTCATGACCTGATTCTGTTTAGCAATTTCCTTCACATTCTCAATGCATTGATCATGTGTTGGTGTCCAAACAAACTCCTCATTTCCAGTAATGTCCGTTAAGGGTGCTGTTATAGTCGCGATATGTGGTAGGAATTGGCTAATGTAGTTTACCAATCCTAGGAACTCCTGGAGTTGCTTCTTATTCTTCGGTGTTTCCCACTCCTCAATCCTCCTGATCTTTTCAGGTGATGCTCTAAGCCCCTTGTCATCAATGACGTGGCCTAGTACTTGTAATTCTTTAGCGAAGAAGTCCGACTTCTTTCTGCTCCCAAAAAACTCTGCTTTTTCCAACTTGTCACAGACTGCTTTAATGTGTTTCAAGTGGTCGGACTCTGTATCGGAGAATATGAGTATATCGTCGATGTACACCCACACCAATTTTCCCAGGTAGTCGGCGAGTAGATCTGACATGATCCGCATGAATGTTCCTGGTGCATTCATGTCGCCTAGTAACATAACCTTGCTAACGAAACCCCAAAGGGTGTTTTGAAACTGTTATATTTAACATCGTCAGAGTGCACTCAGGTTTGAAAATAGGCGTCGCTTAGGTCAATCTTGCTCCTGTATCGCGCCCTTGCTAGTGCATTGAGCAATCTCCTCTGGTTCGGAATAGGTTCGTCATCCTTCTGAGTATTGTCCTTTCTCGCTGTAAGGTCCGCTAGACATCTGATCCTGCCGTCAGTCTTCCCTTTGACTGATACAAACATTGGTACTGCTCCTGGTACATCAGCTCTTTCACTGACTCCTTCTTGCTGTGTCTGGTCCAGCCATGCCTTGAGTCGAATCTCATACTTTTCTGGTATTCAGTATGTTAGCATCGTCTTCAGATTCTGTGGATCCTTTAATCTGATTCGGTGGTTGATCTTCCTTAAAGGTGCTAACCTTTCCGGAATCGGATCTGGGAATACCTTCGAGTATTGTTCCATTATCTCTTCTGTGCTTGTCACAGCTGCTCGAATTCTGACACTTGTTGGTGTGCAATTGACCCATATCTAGTGGCCAGGAAAGTGAATCCTCAGCTTTCCACATTCGACTGATGCTTTGTTTCGTGATAGGAATGGCATTCCTATTAAGGCATCGTACTTGGCTAAGTTTCCCACCATCATTCTATTTCCAGTAGTCTTCATCTTCCCAATTGCTATGCTGACATTGCATTCTTTCCGGGATTCAGATCGTGACCCTTTCATAGCCATATGAATGGTTGCACGAGTTGCCATTTCGGTACATGGAATTCCATGTGTAGTGACAAAGGTTGCGCTCAATAGGTCTGTTCCTATTGTTCCTGTATCAAATACGACTCTCGCTTGTTTGCCGTTAATCAGGATCGTTCCTTCCAATGCTGTGTGGCTCTTATCTCCCTTGGGTAGCGTGTTCTGTGCTGATGCATTGGTCTCGACTTCTAGGGCATTGACATAAACTTCATCTTCGCTGCTGACTTCTTCAACTGGGTCCGATGATGTTTCCTTTTTTGGTGTCTTTCCTTTGCCTTTGTCGCTTTTTCTAGGATAATCATTTGCCATATGTCCCTTACCTAGGCAGGTAAAGCATGCTCCCTTTTCTCTTGGAGTCTTTGTCTTGCTTGTTTCCTTTTTCTTCTACTGAGGTTTGCTCTCCTTCTTAGGGCTTTCTTCCCTGTATCGATCCTTCTGTTTCTCCTTCCCATATGCTCCAGTGTCATAGACTATTGCGTTGACCTTCTCTGCATAGGCTATCGTGGTTTTGATTGTTTTCATCGGAATCATCCCAAGTTTCGACATCTCTCCTTAGTCATCTGTACATGCATTGGAAGAATTTCTGGATGAAGGCATAATTAGATATTGTGCCTTCTGGTAGGCATGATTGATACATCAATAGGTCAGTTGCCACTGTTGTGATGCGTTGAGTCTTGCCGTTCCTGACTTGCTCTATCTTGTGGAATCGTCGGTATAGGTCATCCTTTTGTCTGGATGTTTGGAATCTCTGTCTTAACCAATCAATGAGTTGATCTCTGGTTAAATCTTCACCATAGTGTTTCGCTGCTTGGAAAGCTGCTTTTTGCGCTCTCCCTTCTGTGTATAGTATCCAGTAATTTCCCGCGCCATCGGTCTTGGAGTTTACTGCATGTAGGCGTAGGTACAGTTGTGTTGACTGGTACCATCGATCGAACGCTTCTGGCTTAAGGTCTTCTCCTTCACTACTGAACCTCTTTGGTGTAGGAACCTTGATGCTAAGCTTCGCTGTGGTTGCTGGTGTTGGCTCTCTAGCCACTGGCAGATTACTAGGTACTGGATTCGACATGTCGTTGGAATCACTAGAGCTATCAGAGTTCTCTTCACTGTCTGAGCTGCTTGGATTGTCCTTGGGTATTACTACTTGCTCTCCCTTCAATCCCTTTGGCGTACTGGGGAACTCTCCTGGAGTTCTCGCTTTTTGTTGCACTAGTTCCTTCGCCGATTCTACTAGCAATTGCTTTGCTTGGTCTCGTGATAACTGTCTCCCTGCTTTGTCTACTTGGAAGCTGGATGCCGTTGATTGTTGGCCTTTGGTGCTCTGACTGCCTTTATTTTTGGTAAGTTCCTATCACAGGATCTGCTTACCTAACCTCCTCTGAAGTCTCTCGTCACGTATTCTGGGCAACTGCTTGCAAGCCTGAGGTTTTGAACCTCTGCCTGCTTCTAACTCAACTACTTATTGAAGCTAAAAAATGTAACGCCTCCCTGAATGTATCAGGCACCAAAGGGATGCGTCTCGGTAAGGTATAACGATAACTAACTCAGATCCCAAACTGTTGGGACTTCAAGTGAGTAATAGCTACCGGAGATCTCGATAGGTTGTCAAACAGCCTTCGATTACTATATCGCCAGCTGCGCTAAGTCCTAGACTTACTTACTGTGGTTTCGTGCGAACTGAAAAGAAGTAACTGCTCAACCAAGTATATTGAAAACTCTGTCTGTCGAAGTCTGCCCTGTCCAAGCTCCAGAGGGGCAGTCTTTATATACATGATCTCGCTTTTCCAAAGCTTTACATCTTCTTCCATTTGATTTCCAAGCAACGGACATAACCAAGCTCCGCTTGTAAAGTCCTCCAATCAAACAAATGCCTCATGCACCTAAACGGTACTGCAAACAGAATATGTATCATCCCGATACATGAAACAAAACATAAAACATATCTGGTATCAGCCTGATACATGTAACCCAACATGAAATAAACTAAGTATCAAACGATACTTGAAACCAATAACAAAACAAACTAGGTATCAAACGATACTTTAAACCAATAACAAAACAAACTAACCCCTTACTAGCCCTGCTAGTTTCCGTTAGCCTTGTCAGCCTTAGCAATAGTACCCAATACCGGTTACACCTACCTAAAGTTTTATAGCTCATATTGTTGAAATTCTTCAATTCGTTTCATATGTATATTTCCTATGGTAATATTGTTTATATCTCTTCTTGGTTATTTCTAGTTTACTCAGGGAAACTACGGAAATTACTACAGCTAGGGTATATCATATTCTCAGTTATATTTCATGATAATGTTTGAGAATTAAGCTGTATATTTCTTATGTTATGTGCGGGATTTCTCAGTTATCTTTCCATGTATATTGACCTTTTACCAGTCTTGTATCATGTGTTATCTTTCCGTTTATTTCGCACACACCACTTCAGATTACACATATTTTATTGGGATTTCCTTGGTAGTTTTTCAGGGTCAAACATGTTTGCACTTATGTTTCTTACAATGTTTTCCCTATTTTTGTTACTAAGTACAAGGAGGATACGCACCTGTATACATAGCTGGTTGCCACCTACTTTGTTTTAGTTAATTAAGGACAAGAACTACTACCAATCTACCTTTATACTACAATACTCCTCACACAAGCGTGCACATAGTATACTCTTAATACTATGTTGTATTTTCGGACTCATGCTATAAGATTGTGCCAGCACACATAATTTAAACAGGTTATGAGCCCTGTACATCCATGGCTATACGACTTACTCTTACACGCTATCCTCTTTCACCACGAAACAAATTCCTTCCGAAACGAAACAACCCTCTTGCACTGAAAACATCTCGTATAACATCGAAATATTTTCACTCGAGGCGAAACATCTCTCGAAACGAAACACGAAACGAAACATTGGTCGAAACGAAACATTCTTGGCAAATCGATACAAAAAAGTCTTGGCGCTCCTAGATAAAGTCCGAGTTTTCCTCCCTCACTAAATCTGAGTTCTTACGGAAATTGTAATTTTCTAGCTGCAATCACTCGCTTGTGCAAAGCAAAGTACCAGTACTTAGCAACCAAAGTCACTTTGCCTTTAGCAAGTAAAAATGGCCACGGCAGAAACGACCATTCCTCCTCCAGAAACTCCGGCACCAAACCCCAGATCTTATGCCAACAACTCCAAACATAGTTGGGCACCCAGTTACAAATTGAGCTCCATCCCAAAGCTCACTGGCCCGGACAACTACTGGACCTGGCGAGATATCTTGGAATATGTCCTTACTTTATATAATTGCTGGGACATAGTAACGGAAAAGGAAACCCTGCCGGAAGAAGAAGAGGACGAGGATGGAAATAATAACTCTTAGAGATTAGATAAATTCCACGATCGATACCAATGGGCCTCTGCCTACTTCCTTGAAATGATTGACCCCCAATGGCTTATTTTGTTGGCCACCCACAAAACACCCCCCGCCATCTGGAAAGCGGTCCAAGATAAATTTGCTAGAGAAAACACCACCTCCTTCTTCGAACAACTCAACGCTGTCCTCGATACCAAGTACAATACCTCTGCACCTATTGCAGACCATATCAATAAGTACGATACCCTCTGGAATCGATTCCAACACCGTTGCTCCTCCTCCTCTGCTGACGACCGTTATGCTCTACCATTTGTATTCAAATCGGTATTCGAGTCACCCAAAGCCAAAGTGGCAGTTCTTCTCCGCTACCTTCCCGAGTCGATGAGTAACATCGTTGACAACCTCCAAACCAAGGAGGACCTTACCTATGACCATGTCTACAACAAGGTGTTGGACATGAGACCCTCGGTTAGCCCTGAGGATGACAAAGCGTATAAAAGCGCTCATGTCAAAGGAAAAGGAAGGGAACCTCCTCGGAGACCTGTGGCCATATCCAAGGAATGTACCTACTGCAAAAAGCATTACCCCACTGCTCGCACTGAGAACATACCTGCAATGAGTGTAATAAACTCAAGGGCGACTACCAAAAGAAGAAGGAAAAGAAAGCTGTTAGTTCAGCAAAGATCCGCAAAGAAGAAATATCTGAACCGGTCAGTACATCTACATCCCTCCTCTCTACGCAAAGACTCCTCACCCACACAACTGGGTAATGGATACAGGCGCAAGCTCACACATGACAAGCAACCTAGACCTTCTTATAAACTTTGAACCAAGTACAGGGACTGTTAAGTTAGGTGATGATTCGGTAATAGAATCATGTGGCCGAGGAACTGTCAAGCTCATGGCCAAAACTTCAAATAGTCATGTAGCTCCTGTATTCCTAAAACATGTTCTCTGGGTTCCGAAGTTAGGTCAAAGTAACTTGTTGTCATAGCGCGCTCTTGTTTCTCTGGGGGATGGTTTTTCTTTGCGTAGTAAAGGGGCAGATATGTTTGTTTACAGGGAAAATAAAAGAGAAGTGATATGGGGAAAGCTTGACAGTCAAGACTATGTTGTGCAAGAAGAGAAAGTAGTGGCGAACAAGATGACTTACCAACAGTGGCATGAAGCCTTTGGACATCCTTCACCATCCTACCTCAAAAGTACCAACTACTCAGACAATCCAACTATCCCTGAAGTTCCGAAAGACTGGCAGTGTGAAACCTGCATTACGTCCAAATCAACTAAACGCAAACCCGAATCTACAGACAAAAGATGTGAAAATCCCTATGATTTAATCCACTCTGATCTTAGTGGAAAATTCTCAACCCCTTCCTTCGGAAACTCCAGGTACTATGTCACCTTTATTGACGATTGTACACGGTACACCTGGATTTACCCTCTTAAAGCCAAATCCGATACCATTAAAGTATTCAACCAATTCATCAAAGAAAGACACACCCAGGACAACGCTTCTATTAAACGATTCAGGACCGATAATGGAGGAGAATATGTCAACTAAGATATGACAACCATGTTTGAAAAACTGTGTATCATACATGACAAAATACCTCCCTACTCTCAGGAATCTAATGGTGTTGCCGAACGGTACAATAGGACTATTATCACATCGACACGCTCTATGTTATCAGGTCTTACACCGCGATTATGGGCCGAAGCAGTTACAACCGCTGTATACCTCCGCAACAACCTCCCTAACTGATCCATAGGAAAACTAACGCCCTATGAATCTCACTACAACAAGAAGCAGTTAGTAAACCACCTATGCCCCTACGGGACCAAATGCTGTGTCCATATACCTGAGGAGATAAGAAAACCAGGAACAAGTTACAGCCCCGGGCTATAGAAGGATACCCTGTTGGATATACTTCCTCCAGCAAAATATACCGTATATACATACCATCATTGCACAAAATCTCAGAAACACGTCAGCTCCACTGGACAACCAAGACTATACTACCTCTTGATCCCAAGGAACCTGCACCCTCATCAGAGACCTTTGCAACAGTCTACCCACCTTCCTACCAAAGAGTACCGGCACCCGATAAAACTCTACCACTGGAAGCAAATGACAAACCAACCATTGAAGTACATCCACCTCCACCGCCTGAACATCCTGAAGATTATGACTGTCCCCAAACTCCTGAAGTAACACCAGAAGCTCCTGTACAAGAAGTACAACCGGAAAATCCTCCTGAGATACGGACCAGATCTGGCTGAACCATTCGTCCATCACAATACTTTGGCAGAAATGTCACTGTACCATCTGACGAGGATCATAAAACCTACACCCAGGCAGTGAACAGCTCGCTTAAGGAACAATGGACCCACGCAATGGACAAGGAAATAAAGGCACTTAAGAAAAGTGGTACTTTCGATGAAGTAGATAAACCTACAGGACGCAAGATTATTGACAGTAACTGGGTCTTTAAGACCAAGCGAAATGCTGATGGTACATTAGAGAGGTACCGTGCAAGGACTATTGCCAAAGGATTCTTACAAGTACCGGGTTTTGACTTTGAAGATACTTTTGCTCCGGTTATCCGATATGAATCACTCCGCTTCCTCCTTGCAATATGTGCTAAACACAAATGGCGACCACGGCAATTCGATGTCAAATCTGCATTCCTTTATGGTGAGTTGAAAGAGGAAGTCTACATGCGACCGTTACCTGGGTTCGGTAATGGTGACAAAGTATGGCGACTTAACTGATATCTCTATGGACTTAAGCAATCTGCCAATGAATGGTACGCTCTCCTCGCTAGATACTTGACATCCAAAGGTTTTGCGACATCCGCCCTTGACCCATGCATGTTTGTTCACGGTATACACGACATATACCTATCGGTGTACGTTGACAACATCGCTATTTACTCTGCCAACACTCCCGTAGCTACTTCTCTCATAGAAGACCTGAAAATGGCATTTGAGATCACAGACTTAGGGGAAGCTACATTCCTACTTGGCCTACACATCACCTATACAACTGACGGGATACATCTTACCCAGCAACGATACATCAAGTCAGTCCTCAAGCGATATGGAATGGAAAACTCCTGGCCAGTCAGTACCCCCTTACCCAAAGGCAATCAACTGCGGAAAGGGACAGTGGATAAACAGATACCGGACATATCAATATACCAATAGATAATAGGATCACTTATGTACCTAACTACTGGTACCAGACCCGATCTAGCATATACAATATCCTTTCTCTCACAATTTTCTTCCTGCCCGACCGAAATCCACCTAAAGGCCGCTAAACACGTCCTTCGGCATATTCACGGTACAAAAGACCTTGGACTCTTCTACCCTTGTACAACTACAAACGCCATGAATACCGATGTGGATGCGGACTTTGCAGCTTGTCTCGATACCCGCCGCTCCTTCTCAGGGTATGTTATTCTCTTTAACAATGCCTGTATATCCTGACGGTCCAAGAAGCAAGCCTCAGTTGCAACATCTACTACGGAAGTGGAATATGGAGCTATGTCCCTAGCAGCAAGGCAAATCCAATGGTACATCAAAGGTCTCAGTGACATCCAGCTTACAACACCGATCGCTTTACATGCCGACAATACCAGCGCAAATTTTCTAGTAACCAACCATCAACTTAATGAACGAACAAAACATATTGATATGCATTTTCACAAAATACAAGAAGAGATCGATAACGGTTCTTTCACACTCCTGAAGGTTGCGTCATCAGAAAACCTTGCCGACATTTGTACCAAGGTACTTGCAAAACCGGCACATCAACGGATGATGAGATTGTTGGGCTGTAGATAATGAGGGGAAGTGTTGAAATTCTTCAATTCGTTTCATATATATATTTCCTATGGTAATATTGTTTATGTCTCTGCTTGGTTATTTCTAGTTTACTCAGGGAAACTACGGATATTACTACAACTAGGGTATATCATATTCACAGTTATATTTCATGATAATGTTTGAGAATTAATGCGTATATTTCTTATGTTATGTGCGGGATTTCTCAGTTATCTTTCAATGTATAGTGACCTTTTACCGGTCATGTATCATGTGTTATCTTTCCGTTTATTTCGCGC